>JBBMJY010000005.1:14825469-14890786 GCA_037833715.1 Toxotes lorentzi
TATATATACACCAAGGTCCAAATGGTATTTCCACACAATGGTTGCACATTCTATTCATTATATTGAAAATTGCTTTGTTTTGCAGTGTGAATAATGAAGCCAAAAAATGTCACATTGATATTTTGAGTCTTTAGAAGATTTCTAATCATTTTTGCAAAATCAACCATAGTTAAAAAAAATATATGATATCTTTGACCAAAACATAAAAGACCCGAAGCACTGAAAAAAAAAAAAAAACAATGTTCTCCATTATGCGTGCCACTTTTACTTCATGACTGTGGGGCCAGTACTTCAACAGATACACTCCACTGAGGTTTACGTGACACTCTGCCAAAATGGTTCTTAATGCCAGAAACAAATAAATGCTTTTGTATCACATTTTGTTGTAATCATTTTCTTAATTGACAACCACTGACACAAATCAAAAAACATGTGTTCCTTTCATTTTAAGAGTTTCAATAAATGAAACTACACATTGTGTTTGTAACTGAAGGGTGGATATTGTGTAAATGCAGCTGTACCATAGTAATACCAGCACCACTATGCTCTCACTATAGGATGTTTCTGAGAGCTTGGCTTAAGGTTTCCCTTGTTCTAAGAAAGTGAGAAAACAGCTACTGTGAGTACTTCAATTGAGAAAAATAATTCCAGAATTGTTATTTTATCCCAGCAATCATGGCTAGTTGAACTCCAAACCAAACTCATGACCTTTGACCTCAAAAAGCCCCAAACCAGTTACTCATTTCTCCCTTTGTAAGGCAGTTTGGCCACACAAAAGAGGAAAATAGCCCCTGTCTTCCCTTTCCACATCTGGCGCTTCTTCTTCTCACCATCTGTTATTCTGCTTGATCACAGTCTGTGTCAGGAGGCCTCCTGCTTCTCCTCAGCTCATCCATCACAGGCAATCCGTCAAATCCTTGTGAATCCTTTTTGGTTATATCCCACATCCATCTCCTCCTTACGCCTCTCCTTCCATCTTAATCTTAGTCATATTCCCCCTGTTCTGTGGTCCAAAAGTGCCCCGTGCTTGAAGGTTTCAGCCCACAGAGACCCGCATAGCAGCCTTTTTCTTATGTGGCTTATGTGATTCAGCAGTGGTTTAACCTAAGTCCTGATTGTCATTTCCTGTGTAATGAGGAAATTTCCCACTACTGCCCATGCCTGACATCTGTAATTAACTTGGGCAAACAGAACAGGTCTACGGGGCTTCAGTTAGTGAGGATGTGACACTCCTGACAGTGGGTGGACTGTCAGGAGTCCTATCAGCCCCAGTTTGTTATTTGGATTGATAAAATGGTTGTATTTTTAAATAAAAATCTTGGCTAGCGTAGCTCTAAATCTCATGTACTAATAAACAGGAGCTGATGAAATAATCCTGGCACTGCTAAGGTTGGTGGTGGCAAAGCAGAACTGGCACTAAGTAATGTTGTTTTCCCGCAGGGGATGAGCACATTTCACTTTATCTGACAGGACTGATCAAATGCCAGTTCTGGCAACTACAAGATGGACGGCACAGAGGGAGGAATCATTTTGAAGCATGAAACAAAATCACCCACACAGAATCCTGTTAATCACAACCATTTCAGCAGTCACTTGAAGTAAAAATAACATAAAAATTTGGAAATAACACCTTTTTTTTCCCACTCCCTGCCTCTGCACAAATGACCAATGAGTCAAGCGTGGTCATCGCTCCACAACAGGCTGCATTCCAGTCGCTATAGATCAGCCCTGTGCCCTGTGTTGGTATAGTTTTATTAAAAACTTTCAGCATCATCAGTCATATAGAGCTTTACAAAGAATGCTTACCAATTCACTAAGCAGAAACTACAGTGGGATATTTTCTTCCCCCTATAGTCAGCTCTGGAGTTTATGGTTTTCTGTTGGATAGCTTTAATGGACACGGTTATTCTGCGTCCCTCATAAGCAGTTAAAGTAAACAAAAGCAAAGCTGTCCTAACAAGCTTCTGAAAGTGTCTCAGTCTTCATATGCCAAGCCGTGCTTTTAAACTAAAAAGAAACCTATCTTGGCACTGGAGGAGTTTGTCATCGAAGAGGGGTAGCTCGCGCCCTGTCATCATATGACACAATACTGGTGACAGATCTGTCAGCCTTTTATGAGTATTCCTCGAGAGGAGGATTTTGTGCAAGAATGCCACTGAGTGTTTGAACACAGAGAGAGATGGTATTTTTATGTCTCCCAGTCAGTGCCGTGGAAGGGACAAACATCAGTAAATGTTATGTTAGAACACAGCTCCCTTTGACTGTATAGTCACAAAACACAGTCTTCTTAGATTATAAAGTATTTGATACAGTGTTTTCAGTTGTAAAAGGACACAAAAATAAGTGAATTTCTTTGTAAATGTTCCATTGCTGTTATATTAACATCAGATGTAACCAGTTTTACCTGTAGTTTTATTGTCTGTTGCACAGAGTCCACATTTTAATGATCTTAAATTGAATATATGTATGTTAATTTATTGTTTATAATAGAATAGAATAAAGTTTATTTTGCCATTTGCACAGATACATTGCAGTACATGTACAATGGAACTCTCCGAGTCAAGCTTACTAAAAGTTTACAGGACACGTTTAATGTCCTGTGCCACTGCTCTGACAGTGGCTGGGAAGAAGCTGTTGTGGAGGTGGGCTCTGTGGGCGCTGATGCTCACCAGCCTGCGATGCCTCAGGTTGTAGTCCACCCACTGAAACAAAGCACGAGCTGGATGGTGTTTGTCTTCCATGATGCTCTGTGCTTTGCGTGTGCAGCTCTCGGTGTAGATCGAGTGCAGTCTCTCTTTTTTCACCAATGTAGTGTTTTTGGCCCAGCTGAGATTAATAACAGTATTATTGTTGATTCCACTTTGTGTCTGTAAAGTATAGAATACGATTGTTTGGGAATTCCTCATTTCAAAGTACTGCAGCGCTTTTACCACTAGGCGGCGCTGAAACACTGAGGCAAACGCATGTGAAACCTTCTTGGTTACAGCAAAGCGACGCTCATCAGCCAATGATCGTTAACCAGGAAGGTTACGGACCGTCAGGCGGAAGTTGCGTCGGTCCACTGCTGCAACAGCGTGCTAGCCATAGGTGCTAACTGTAAAGGTGAGTGAAGACTAATGAAATTAACTGGGGTCGTAATCAGAGTCTTAGTGAGATAAACACACACACGGACTTCTTTTGAGCAAACGCCACGGGTAGAGTGGCATAGACTTTCACTTTCATTAAGTTCACCCACAGTAGCCGGTTACAAGCAGTTTCTTTAAATTACTTTGCAACGCTGCACAATTCAAAACTTAGTCAGTCTCATAAGAAATATAAGCTATTATCTGAAGTTTTATGATGATGTTCCAAGTTCGTTAAAGCCCTGTGTCTCGCCATTCTCTTGTCAGGTCAGCGGTTGAATCGACGCCACGCCAAACTCCATAACAAAATTGGCCATTTAATTTGTCCTGCTTATTTACAAAGCAAATCAGATGAGGTTGAACATGAATGAATAGCGTTATCGAGTCATGGACAACCGCTTTTCTATTCGGCATGCATGTCACACATTTTTTTCATCTGGTTCATCTTTCTTATGGTTTAACGTCTTACACAGCAGACAATGTTATTTTAAAAGATATAACTGCTTTTATATTGCTGTAAGTCTGTTGTTGAATTCAGTGACATGTTTGCAGCAGAGCATGATTTGGTTTAACTGTCAGAATCAGGTTTGAACCACAAGGGGGAAGCAGTAGAGAAGAAAAGTTTACCTCACTCATTTGATTTGATTAATGAGTGAGGTATTGCTTCTAATACTGTATTCTCCTTTTTTGCAATGAGTGAATGGCTCTTAACAATTCCCTCCAGTTATATTACCACAATTATCCACTTACCTTTATTCTCTTTTCTTCCCCATGGAGCACCTGGGAGCCAAAGCGGTGTGCAATCATGTGGCCTGTAATGTGGGCAGCGTTGCGGACCTATGCTCCTTATGTCACCTTTCCTGCTGCCTTTGTGGTTGGAGCAGTGGGTTACCACCTGGAGTGGTTTATCAGAGGGACCCCCAAACCTCGAGAGGAGGAGAAGGGCATCCTGGAGCTGAGGGAGGAAAGGAAGCTTCAGGAACAAGTGGGTATGGACAGCACGCAGGTGCTTAGCCTGAAAGAGAAACTGGAGTTTACACCCAAAGCAGCTCTGAACAGGAACCGACCCGAAAAGAGCTAACCGTTGCTGGATTTAGGGTCTCGTGTTTGCCCTTTCTCAGCAGGAGGATAGTTCACTGGGAGCAAATGGGGGGTGAACCAGAGGGCAAAGACACCTATTCTTCCCGTTCAACTCAGCCATACATCCTCACTCCTGGCAACCCACAAGCATCAGCTTGCCTGTGTTAATAAATCAGACACTTTCTAAAAGAAGGAGGGTAATTAAAAAACATATACTTGGTCTTTGATTGAGTCAACTATAGTGTATGTGTTCTGTATGTCATTCTCTGACCCTCCACTTGTTGCACATGCCTGTTTGTGCCCGGATCAATAACTAAAGCAAGTCACTGTAATTAAAACACCGTAAAGTTGGAACTTTTGCTTGTTCGGGCTTTGAACTGACCACAAGGTTAGACTTTTGTTGTCCATCTGTCCTCTGGCTCGACGAAAAAGAGGAAGGTTGAGTTATTTAAATCTAGTTGTGAGACAGATTTTATTGTGACATTGTTACTAGAACACACAAATGTCATTTCTTTATTTCATGCCTACAGATGATTTTCATGTTCCAATCCTGTCACACACAAGTGTTTCTCTTTAATCTGTCCTTGTTGAGAAAGAACGTCTAATTATGAACATAAAAGCGGAGGAAGAAAGACAGGTCTTTGTTGTAGTTCTTTTTATGTCATGTAACCTTTGATGGTATGTGACAAAATAAGCCAGCAATGTGGGAGGTCTCTCTCAAGCTACTTAGCCCGGTTGTCTGGAACTTCTACACAATACTTTCATTTTAGAAAGTCTGGATTTTTACTCACTGAAAGTTTTATTTGTGTGTGTTGCTGAAAAGTGTGAGTAATAAAAAGAAATTCAGTTCATGTCAGCAAGTGTCTGAGGGGAATGTTCTCTAGAGATTAACTTTATTTAGGTAATAAAGTTTGCGATTTCAGCTTTAGTCGCTTGTGTATCAGCAGCATTGTTTCACATTCAGGTCTGAACAAATATCCCCCTTTATTATGAAACAGTAGTGCTGCCTAGGACAGAAAGTAACATCAAAATCCAAGGAAGGAAGTAATGACTCTGCTCATTCAGCTTCAAGAAGGAAATTGTTTCAGAGAAAACACAGCAGACAAAGCGCTGATAAATGGGGAAAATCACCAACCTATTCACCTTTGTGGAATTTGACCTGTGGCACAACGTCAATTGACAAAAGACCACTCCATTAAATAAGATCAGCATTTTATCTTGTGGGCTAAAAAGTTTCAGTTAACACGACTTGATTGTTGACTGTTTGACACGAGTCTGGATTTTTAAAAGTTCTGGCTTAAAATATATCTGCAGCTGTGGTCTGAGCCACAAGTCCTTAAACTAATCCAAAAAGTGCAGGCTTATTCCCAGTTAGCTGATTCTTGACCAGGAGTTTTTAGGGTGAACCCCTGTACATCATTGTCAGATAGGAAAGACTCTTTTACCAATAGGTATGAAGACTCTAGATGAGAATGTATAGGTTACTGATAAACCATTAGAATTTGTTTCTTCACATCTTCACAACAAAGATCTATTTACATATATATGATGGAATACATAACAAAATAAACTAGGTGCTCTCAAAAGACTGATGGGACCGGAAAACATACCTTTAACCATGAGATTAAAACAGGGGTTCATACCTTGAACACAAATGAATGAACTATACTTGTATCATATGTGCAGACTGTTTTTAAATTGATAGAAACCCTTCATTTTCTATTGAAATAACTTTGTAAACTAAAGGTAATAACAGGTACATTTGTCTTTGTGATCAACAAGTTTTTAGATACAGATCCCAGTTGGTCTTGCTGTTAAGTGACATTGCTGTACATTTTGACATGCATCATACCACCAAAGTGTTATACGTATGACAACAAATTTATGCGAAAACATTCCTTTTGATAAAGGCATCAGGAGAACAATGTGAGACCAATGTTTAGTTTATCCTTTTAAAGCCAGCTCGCATCAGTAATGTCACCATTCCAACAAAAACAATGATTCACGTTTGTAGTTGAAGTCAGAGCACTTCATTGATGTTTCCTACGCCCAGTGTAACTTCCTTGTGAGGGCAGAAAGAGGGAACAGTTTCCACACATTCAATTAAGAAAATCTTTATTATCCTCATTATTAAAACAAGACTAGTGATGTGGTCGGGACATAAAGACTTGTATACATAAAGAACTCATCACTGACTGAAGAGTACTGGTGTCATAAACACTACAGAATAAGAAACCTTTTTGAAGATTTTGGACACTTGAAAACTCACACACACTTACAAAGAACTCTGCTTATGATTTTGTTGACACTTTCACTCCAGTCCCGCAGCCTTTCCTGTTTTAAATAATGAAACAGAAAGGCCAGTCTCTCCAGCTGTCCAGGACCCTTTCTCTTAATGGATGCTAAATTTTCTTTCATGCCAAGATAAGTTCCACTACATTATCTTGCCAGCTAGTAAAAATGGGGGACAGATCATGAGGCCCAGATTAACGTTGGCACCAGAATGGTAAATGCTGTTGTGCTATCGGCAGTCATCAGCTTATACTCCCCTCTTAAGTCTGCTATCGGTGAAATGACCTGCTCCACTCCAGTGACCCCGGTTCGGCTTGTTCAGCATGGCAATTACTTCAAGCTGCTGGAAGTTTCCATGTGAAAGTAGGGAGGATGGAGGTGAGGCTGCAGCTAAATTCTGCAGAGAGGGAGTTAGCAAGGAGTGTGATGTGTTTAGGTGTGTGAAAGGTGCGTGTGTGTATGTGTGCGCGTCCTCCTGGGAACAATCAGGACAGGTTGGCCGTCTAACAATGGCCCAGCTCCTCACAAGTGGACAGTGCTGTGGGAACCAAGCTCTGAGGCTTATGGGAAAAGAGGAGGTGTTGGGAGGTGCTCCATTGTTCTTGCTGGATGATGGGGATGGTGGGTGCGGGTGATGCTGCCTGTTCTTTTTTGCTTTCTTAAGGAGGTCCAATCCAACATCCTGAGTGGACAGGCTGGAGACAGTGTTCCCTCTGCTGCAGGAATAATAGAGCTGTCTGCCTCTTGGAAGGGCACCATTTCCCCCTATTAAACAACCACTCACACACAGAGACGCAAATACACAGAATCCAGGTGCATTGCTGTATATCAGACTTATTCACACACACAAAGCCTAAACACAATAAAAACATTTGCAGGTTTGTTCACATGAGGGTTTTTTAAAACGGTGAAAAATGACCACTAAACTTCTCCAACAGCCAGGATGCATAATTTAACTGGAATAATCAAATGTTACTCAATGATCACTTATCAGCCATACTTTGAGTTTAAATAACTGCTGTTTTCAGAAATGTATAACCATGCCCCCTCGCACCCCAACACCCCACCCTCCTTCCCGCAGACTCATATCATCTGACCCTGACCTCCTGTCTCCACCATCTAAGCCCAAGCCCCCCAACCTGAAGTGCCAGGGCTTTTTCCAGGGCTCCCTCTGGAAAAAAAAAAGCCCTTTCCTCAAACACACATGTGACATTGTGTTTTTTGGTTCTGGGCAGGTAGCTGACAGTTCGTTTAGCAGATCTTTATCACTGAAAACTGTTGGAGGAAAGTTTGATGAGAACAGCCAGAATAACCAGAAAAGCAAAACAAAGAGCTGAAAGATGTAAACACAACAGAGGTGAGGTGGACTGCAGAGCCTGGCGATTTATTCATCTTCACTTATTTGTGGTTTGATCACCAGAGACAACACCCTGCACATTACACACAGGTCTGATGCATTGTTGATATAAAAATATTGATTAATGCAGCTTTAAACATCTGGAAGGTCATCCGCATCCACTAATTTTTATTACAGTTATAGTACGTAACATGTACACAAATCTCTGCGGGCTGTAAGTGGTACCAGCACCCTTAATTGACTCCAGCTGCTCAGCAGGCGCTTTCTGCCCGTTTCCCCCATCCTTCACTGGCCTTTGATGGGGCGTCCATGACATTAGGTCTGCAAAACACAAGGGAGCCAGGACAAAACAATGCAACAATGCCCACTGCAGCCCCCATTGTCAAGGTGAACAGCCCCCAATGACCAATCCCTTGGGAGAAACAATAGTGGAACAGGAAACAGATACAGACACACGTCCTGTCCAGGCTTTAAATTTAGGAACTGCTCAAAGCATTTTGGTTTTGTTTTGTTGAGTAGTACAAATGCCCAAATTAAGGACTGGGTGCTTGAACGTGACATTGTTATGGATACAGAGAAAGTCGTGTGTCAGTACTGTGTGTATGTACTTTGAGAGAAACAAAGGGAGTTGGCATATGTAGCACTGTACGCCTTTCACACATGTACACGCGCTATAACAGAAACACTAAGCTCTAAGAAGCTCTCTTTTCTATGCGAGGTACGTTATTTCCAGTGACGACCTCATTCACCCCGTAGCCTGCTATTTTAAGCTGTGCCGGTCCCTTGTTTATTTGTGTGTGTGTGTGTGTGTGTGTGTGTGTCTGAGTTTTGTGAAGTGAGGTCATTTCTGACTTCTTGAGTGTATGTTTGTGTGCATGGGAGCCCAATTCAGGGTTTTTCCTACCGGTACACAGAGTCTTCAGCACTATAGCTGGCAGGAAGTATGACAACAGAGCACTCCATTTTGGTCACACCTGGCACATTGGTGGAGCCTGATAGTGGTAAGAAATTCCTTGAAGGAGAGCTGCAGGACCTGCAGGAGCCTGGAGTCTGCTTGATGTCCCTTTGAACTATTTTACAGTCTAAGAGCTTGTGCACAGTAGTGTGTGTGTGTGTGTGTGTGTCCACTCATTCACCAAACGGCAGTATTGCTCTTCATTGTGTGTGATCAGCAGTACCAACAGAGTGAGGAAATGCATCTGCAGTGACTTCAACAATGACAGGAAGCACAGTCAGAATGGCAGCTTCTTCCCAGCTAATGACTCCCACTGTAAATCCTTTATTAGAATAACCTCTAAATGCAGTGTTTGATTTGATTGCGGAGAATTTGGAAAATAGTCTAGACATGAATAATAGGTAATCAAGCTGATGAATGGAAGAACATTTTATTAATGTCCTATTGTTCTGACAAAGGAACATGTAGCCAAAAACATCACTTTTATCTGCAGCGTTAGGGGGCTTGATAGGAGGGCGGCAATTTCTCTGGAAGGCAGATATTGACTGTAGAGGAAAAATGACTGTCGGAGCAGCAAACAACCTGCACTCACTGTTGTTTTCATCCTGAAGGTTTATATTTGCCTCACTGAACAGGAGGTGAGAGTTTACCCTGTGGAGAGAATAGAGCAGGGCGTTGTGCTTCTCCGGCTTGATCGGCTATAAGGGAGATGGATGTAAAAGGGAGCTCCGCTGTTCCGCTGCTGGCTTCGGTTGGCAGCAGAGGGCCGATGCGGGGTCACCTCATGCAATCTGTTCCATGACCCCCAGGCTTTTTTGTGAAAACGCACGCGTGAATTGTCACGTGGACGCATGCACACAAGCGCGCACACATGCGCCCGCCTACCTGGACCGAGATAACAACATGGGAATGCCAGCCAAGTTCTCCTGAACAGGCATTGAACTGGGCAGCTTCAGCGGGCTCTGTTTGGATTGTTCTCTCAGCAATATCTGCCAATTTATCCTTGACACAGGGACAGGCTGCTCACAGTAAAAACCACATTCCACTCTGAGGACCGAGAGATAGTCCTCCTGTTGTTAAATCATAAAACATTTAAACAAAGCTGCTGCAAAAGGAAAAAAAAAATCAGATTCTTGTGTTTGTTGTTGTGTTTTGTTGTGTTTTTCGGCTGCTTGTTACAGTTCTTGTTTGGCCTGAGATAGTTCAAGCTATTTGCCTTATGAGAACCTGCCTCACTTAAATTTCCCATAAACCCCCTTTCCTGCTATAGATAACTGCTTATCGTCATGGAGACAGTTCAGTAAATTGCTGGAAATGAGTGCCGTATTGCAGAGAGCTGCGGCTACATCTCTGAAAAGACATATGGCTACATTTGTTCGAAGCCTGGGCGAGCACCTTTGTTGAAGGTGCCGAGTTCTGGATTCTATCAATTCACGAAAGCCGTTAACAGTCAGGACTCCCCAGGGGATATTAAATAGAGCCAGCGTAAAGTGCTGTTCCACCTTGTATGAACTTTTATTGGCATATAATTAATGCCTTTCTTCTGTACAGCCAAAGCTACAGATCTGAAAACAGCCATTAAATCAAAGTTATTTCCCTCCATTTTTTTTTTCCCTCAGGAGGTTACGTTCATGATACCCTATAAGGCTCATCCACTTATCCACACCTTGGCCCTTCTGTTATTCCCACAGCGCTTTCTCTTGAGTAATTTAGTGCCTCTGTATTGTGAAAGTATTTGGATAGTGGAAAGTGTACAGTTGAACAAAGACACTTCAGAGACATTTCCCCCCACATAGAAATCTCATCCCTGTATTCAGAAAAAAAAGGGAATAAAACCATCATGTACACAAGAGATCAACCTCCACAGACTGGAGTCTCTGAACAGCATCTATTGAGTCTTTTCTAAAGAGTGCTGATATTGCAGTATGTGAGGAAAAAAAAAAAGAATTCTGAGTATATGATGCTTAATTAATAAATGGACAGTGTCATCATGAACCTATGATAGATTAAACTTTATTTTCTTCAAAATAATAAATATTCACACTGTTATTTTTTCACAATATCTTAAACATTAAATACAGTTGTCCTATAATTGATCATTTCCTTTCACCGAATTTGCACATTTCTGTACCTAAGTCCATTCAATGTTCAATTACAGTGGCTCTCTCTCTCTCTCTCTCTCTTTCTTCATAGATAAAATACTACACTTACTGGCAATGATAAGTCATGTACAATCCCAATATTACTATGGTGTGGCTGTCCTTCTCTTTACCCCTGTCTTCCGGGCCCATATCCCCAACTCAAGTGACCAAATCTCACTGGGTGAAAGGGGAAAAGTATATTGTATGTGTGCATGCATGCGTGCCTGCATCCACGCAGCCATTCTCCTCTTGGGAGCTGAGCAGGACCCAGAGACCAAAACATTCCACACTGTGGACAGAGTCATGGGGACGGGGGGGGCTTCAAACAACTCCAAGGGTTACAGTGCAAATCTCAAAGGAATATGCTTAAATCTGGCTCCCATACACACTCATGCAATATATTCCTACAGCCTCCACAGACCCGCACCCACCCCTCCCCCACCCTGCAGTGTTTTTTTTCCACTGTCACATTAAGCACTGAAAGCCATTAAACATAACAAGAAGGCATCTTATGACTGTAATCTTCTCTCATAGCGGAGTCTCATTTTCTTTGCCTTGGGAAGTGTTCTCAAAATGTTTCATTTTGAATAGGTCCATTTATCTGCTAAATCTCTGTTTGAAGGTCTACCTGCCTCTGAGGCATCGGGCTTCCCAGTGCAGTAGTTGTTCTTCTTCATTTCCCCCTCATCTGAGCTCTCACCATGCACTCCTGATACTCAAATGTCATGTGCAGGATAGGTTTTATAAAAAAACAAAAAAAAACAAAAAAAACCCCGAAAGACTCAGAAAGCAAACAAAGTAGTCATAGTCATAAACAACATACCACAGCCCCCTGACTGTGTCAAACATAATTCTTCTGCTTTGAGTGTCCCTTATGGGCTCCCTTACTGTTCTTACCAGTGTGATGTGCATGTTTTTTATGATGGGCTCTAGGGGAATGTGATGTCCTCATAGCCCCCATGCAGTTCACATAACTAGGAAGCAGGTCGCTCCCAGCTTCCTCAGGCCCCCGGTTCACCTGTATAGTTGGTTCCCCGTGGCTCTCACAGGGGTTGGAATAACATGCAGCCCCACCCTCGATGGGGAGGTTAACTTGGCTCCCTGCTGTACAAGCATGCGGCACCTCTGTTTGAAGTTCAGGAGTCTTTTGTCCAGCTTGTACCTGCTCGGACCGAGGTAGGTAGTCCTGGCGCTGGGTGTGGTAGCGCTTCTCCAGGTGGTGGGAGATGGCGAGCTGAAGGAGGTGGAGGAGCTCAATGAGGTTGAGGAGCAAGGAGATGGCAGCAATCACCTGAGTGTAGAGGGTGAAGATGGTCTTTTCCGTGGGTCGAGAGACAAAGCAGTCCACCGTGTGAGGACAAGGGATCCGTTTGCACTCAAACTTTGCTGCTATGAAGTAGCCGCCGTACAGGATCCACAGCCCTATGATGAAGCCAATTTCTAGGAGAACCTTTAACAGGATGCTGAATGCATATGCACACAGCAGCCTGCCTTTCAGTTTAGGGGCCTCAGAAGGAGCCTTGTCAACTTTTCTACCTTTCCCACTATCCTCCTGTTTCTCCTTCTCCTTTCCATTGTCTTTAGTCACATGCTTATTGTCCCTTTCTATTACAGTTCCTCCTCTCTTACTTCCACCAGCACCTTCCACATCCTTTTCCTCCTCATTTTTTTTGTCTTCCCTAGCCCTTATAGCCACATATCCAAAATAGAAGATGGTCGGCGTGGAGACAAAGATGACTTGGAGGACAAAGTAGCGAAAGTGGGAAATGGGGAAGGCCTTGTCGTAGCAGACAGCGGTGCAGCCAGGCTGTCGCGTGTTGCAGACAAAGTCAGCTTGCTCGTCATCCCAGGCAGATTCGGCAGCAGTTCCTAATACCAGGATACGAAACAGGAAGAGTACGGTAAGCCAGACGCGGCCAATGCCTGTCGAATACTCCTGGCCCTCCTCCAGCAGGTGCTCCAGGAAGGACCAGTCAGCTTTGGACATCCTCTGCTTCTGGGAGGGACAGGTTGAAGGTTGAATAGATTGATCAAGGAAAATTAATCTTTATTTAGAATACTAAATAAGGACATGTTCTTATTTCTTAATTCCACATTTTATACACAGTATCTGCTTTTGCAAGCTAACATTTGATTCTTCGATTTCACTTTGGAAGAACTCCCCAGCTCATTATTCTTAAAGATATAGTGAAGCTTCTTTTTGTGAGCTGATGTCAGGTCTGGCCTGATGGAAACAACTGGTTATCTAACAAACTAAGTTCAAATCACCTGTTAAGACCCTCTCCTGCCTGTTCAAATTGTGAACTGCTGTATTTGGTGATTGGACCCCATTATGCCTGCCTGCAGGTCTAGTTGTAGTTATTATCCAGGTCACAAAGTTTACCCACCTTTCCATTTGCTGCTACATTGCTGTGCACACTGGCTTGAATGTCTAACTTAACACCTAATTGGTATGTTTTATTTCCTCTAAAAAATTCTCAAGGGTTTTCATAAACCCCCAGCTAACGCATAAGTCTTTAATCATTTCTATAAGCAACAAATGAGCTAAGTTTCTCCAGCCTTTTCAGTATAATGGTCTTTTTCACTAAGGAACATGTGTATATTGTCAGTATGCCCTTATTACTTCTTCCATGAGCTCACACTGTGTGTTCGGGTGGGCTCCAAGTCCTCATCATCAAGATGTGAAAAACAAGGCACCCATATACTAAAATAAACTAAAACAAAAACACATGGCACTAACATTATTTAAAATGAATGGAAAGTCTGTACACTTTGACTGTTCACAGTAAAACTGGAGTAAATGACTCCAAGAGAGGCCACTCAAACTTTTATATTATACATTTACAGTTAAAGCAGATTCAAGTTATACGAACTGAATGATCTCATAAAAGTGTTGTAATGATGTATTGGGGGGGGGGTTATTGGAAATTCTTAATGATAAATGTCACAGTCAGTGGCTTCTCAGGAAGCTCAACGTGCATGCGCACATGCACACACACGCATCTGAATAAACATCCTGTGTGGGGGAGTTTGGGGCACTGCTGTGACACTTGTCTATTTGTTTAGACTATTTATGTTTTTCTGTTATTTTTTACCGCCTCTGAGAAAAAAAAACAAACTTTTCCTAATGAAAATACAAACTTTTCTGACAGGATGAGACAAGACAATGGGCTGTCAGAGTTTCTGGACCGCTGAACAGGCACAAAAATGATCCACTTCAGGGAGCATTGTCTTGAGGATTATTGTTATCTCTACAAAACATACCACAGTTCTAGTTACATACAAGATAGAAAAATAGTTATATATATACATATATAAAACCAAGAAATCATTAGTTCAACAGACACTACAACTCACAATAGGCTTTTTATAGGACTGTTGAGTGGTGTAGTTTTTAAATCATCTTAAGCTCTCTAGGTGTATTATAAGCATACTTTCAGTTTTTATTTTGCTCCAAATAAATCATTTGGGATTTGAAACACATATACAGCAAAGCAAATAACAAATAACCATAATAATAACAGTAATTACTATCGAAAGACTAATCTCCTGTGATATAAAAGACATTTTGCTGGAACTTTAAAAGATCAGACATTCTGTAATTTGCTATAGGGATGCAGAGAGTTTTTATAAAATGAGTAAATAACGACAACGTAGTTATCAAAAGTCAATATAAAGTGTTGTAGGATGTGTAAGACACCTGTAGAAATGTTATTGTGCCACCTTGGGGCATTAAAAACTACATCAAACAACAGTACAATTCGTCCATTGACAGCCACTGAAAACTACATATGATTTTGTCCCTACAGAAATATCACACAAAAACAAGCGACTTATTTTTTAGTCACATCAACAATCCGCGTCTGATTTTTCTTCGTTTTTGGAAAAAAAAAAAAAGTCTTCTCACCTTTCTCTCTCGTGAAGCGGGGTTTGTCTCCTTATTGGCTAACGGGGCTCAGCACTCACTCAGTGTACTTTTTAATGTCACCCTGTTACCCGTTCCTTCCAGCGGTGCTCTGCACACCTCTTCACACACACTCACACAGCTCTGTGAGTCTTCTTTAAAAAGAATCGATGTAATCGGAAAAAGTGGGGCGAACTTTCCCAGGCACCGCTTCATCGGCCCTCCCTCAGTTCCTTGGTCCAGGAAATGGCATGGATGAACTCAAAAGTATTTCTGGTTAAGTGCACTCGGACGTTCGGGCTTTGTTTAAAGACCACAGATTTGCATTAACTACATGGGGGAATATCGCCTGTTTAGTTAAAGGTTAGGGGTGAAGAGGCTCGGAAAGAATTCGAGAACAATAGTGGAAAAAGACGGAGGGTCTTAAATGTCATGTTTCTGGGGAGAATAAATGCTTTTCATCCACAGTCAGCGCAGCACCGTTAGAACAAATGAACGTATTTCGGGCTTCAAAAATCAAATCATGTTCATCATGTGCTATCTTTATCCTTTCAGCGCCATCACCGTTAGTTTTCATTTTTAATTACAGGACTTCAAAGATGCTGATTACATAACTGTGTCACTGCCATGTAGACTCATGTAATTTTCCATTATGCCACGCAACGGCGCCACTCACCTTATTTCCAAGAGGCTTATAAGGCATCGATCAAAGAAGCACTGTAATAGAGTGAACTGTGAGGCTTATTGTATAAGTTTTGGAATCGATTTGTTTTTCTCCGTACGTTTATACCACCCGCATGATTTGCTCAAACTAGCGGCTTGCTACTGAGCCAAAATATTCTATAATACCTGCATGCTGTAAACTGTAAATGTACTGTGGAGGAATTATGTTTAGCACTTTATTGTGCCATTTCCAGTCCCAGTAAAAATCAGGCTGAGATGCGGATTCACTCAAGTGCTGCACTTAAGTACAGTTCTGAGGTACAGGTTTAATCTACTGGAGTTCAATGTTCTACTGCTTTAGGAGTTAAACACTTTAACAGCTGTAGTTAAAAGTACTAATGGCTCATTTCCTTTCAAATTAAGAGTTTATATACAAAACATATGATCAGTGTATAAAAAAATATGATGCAATGCTGTAAACTATCTACACATATATTAGCATACATAAGCTGTTAAAATTAGTGGAATGAAGCTGAATATTAAGTAGATTAGGTTAAACTATCTAGCATCTTACCTTGCTTTATGCTTTTTGGAAAGCCTGCAGGCTGAGAAGTTTTTTTTGGTCAAGGCCCAGACAGCTGGCCAGCTGTCTGTACAGCTGGCCAGCTGTACAGACAGCTGGCCAGCTGTCTGTACAGCTGCTACTGGCCACTCCAGTTATCAGGTTATGACACCACACTCAGTCACATTTAAGTGTTTGCTGAGAAGTCGTTCCCAATCAGCACTGTACCATCATGTGTGTCAATACGTAGATTATAGGAAGAGTTAGGAGGCTGGGTCCATCTCCCCATTCTCAGCAGAGAGCGGAGCTTTATAAAAAGCCTGGTAAATTGACAGTGAATCATCCTGACAGATCAGCTTCTTGCTCTTTTCTTTGGTCATTACATCCGTAGATGAATGGCGAGGAGGGAAGTGAGGACAGCCGACAGAGAGTAATGGGACTGTTTCCATTCAGATGTGTTATGCCTTCCTGTGTTCAGTGTGTTCCTCCCCACCGGTGCAGTTATCAATGAAACTAATTGCCAGCTTCAACTTCAATCAATTCTTCACCGCTGGGCACATTTTAACATGCACTATTGTGTTTTATGATGGATTCAGTCCTGAGTGTACATCAGTGAACTCGATAATGCAGATATGAATGTGGGAAAGGAACACTAATTCAGAGATGGGTGTGAACAACAAATTATGAGTTTGGAGATGAAAGAGTTTTGGGACTTTTTTTATGTCAGTTTTCATCTGGTAAAACCTACAAGACAAATCATACAGGCAGCTATATCCTCGTGGGTTAAAATGAAACAGAAGCTAAAACAGTAACCTGATCCATTAACTTGACAGCTTAGGTAGCTTTAGAAAAAAGAAAATACTGACAGCCAACAAATCATGCCCATGTTTGTGATTTTTTCTTTCACATGAATAAGTAATGGAGGTAGTATTAAATCTACCTTACCGTGCTAAATGATTAACTGCAACCATTGCCTGTAGAAAAACAGGCTGGAACACCTTCTACCCAATTTGTCTTTATCCTCTGATGTAAGGCGGCTCTGTGTAGGAGAAAATTACTTTTTTGAAACTAATGTGTCAAAACCCATGATATTTCTAGCCACGCTAGTGGTTGGTCAGTCGGTTCACCACCTGGGTACAAATCATCATATGGATTCCCACTAAATCATGTACAGGCATTTGTGGTCTCCAGATGATGAATCCATCTGACTTTCGTGATCCAGTGACTTTCCTTTGGCTACACTAAGGTTGAGGTTTTTAGTGAAATATACTGAATACTGTTGGATGGACTGCCAAGACATATGGTACAGATAGTCCCCACAGGATTAACCTTACAGACTGTAGTGATCCCCTCTCACTTTTTCAATAGTGCCACCAGAAGGTCAAAATTTTCACTTATCCAGTGAAATATCCTATCAGGTACTTGGTGGATTGCTAGAAAATTTTGTTTAGATATTCATGATCCCCAGAGGATGAATCCTGATGACTGTTGATTCCCTGACTCTTCCTCTAGAGCCACCTTGAGATTTCTGGTTTTGAGTGAATTGTCCTAACAACCACTGGATGGATTGTTATTAAATTTTGTACAGATAGTAATGTTCTTCTCATGATGAATTGTAATAACTCTGGTGAACTGTTAACGTTTCATCTAGCGCCATCATCCAACAAAATTTTATTTGTTCAGTGATTTGGTTTACAATAAAATGCCTGCAAAAGTAGTGGTATTTTCCCAAAAGCCTCAGCAGTACTTTGTGTTTAGTGCTAATTAGCAAATGTTAGAATGCTAATATTAGCTAAACTAAGATGGTGAACGTGACAAACATTATATGTTACGCTAACATTGTCATTGTGAGCATATTAGCATGCTGATGTTAGCCTGTAACTCAAAGCACATCTCTCCCTAAGTACAGGCTCATAGAGCTGCTAGCGTGGCTGCAGACTTAATCTTCTTTATAGTTAAACTTTTACCTCAGCTTTCTGCCTGCCTAGATGATCAGCTGCCTTCGACTTATCTACGAGGAATAAGTTCATTTCGGTCTTCATCCATGGGAGCACTGCATTTCCAGTGATGTACTGCCTCATGTAAAATGAAGGATCAAAAATAGATTTAGCTGCATATCTCTTAACAGCATTATGTTGCAGAGAGTTGATACAAAAGCCTCTGAGGAGCAGCAAAGTTCTTGTGACATGTCATATCATGTAAAATTAATCCATAAGACTAAGAAAAAAATATCACTACTTCCTCTAGGGTTACAAAAAGCTCTCACTCTACCAGGCTGTCATATTTTTAAATTTCCAGCCCTGTATGTCTACCAGTGCTGCCTGGTTAGTAAAGATGTCAAAGCTACATAAGCTACGGGTTCCGCAGCCTTGCATGTCGTTTGATGGAATTTTCATGACACTGGCAGTGGCAGAACTGTAGTTCTTCTGAACTGATATATATATATATACACACACATACACACACACACCCACCCTTCTCCTATTGGCCTACTCAGCCAATAGGAGAAGGGTGTACTGATATGGTTTGTGACATCTCCACTGTGCCAACACAAACTAAATACAGCTATAATCCTGTATCTCATACATTCTATATCAGGTTTCTCCTCATTTAATGGAAAATTCAGTGTCACCACTGGCTTTAGATTCTCTAACAGCTTTTCCGTTATCTTATATCTAAATGACCAATTCTCTTATTTCCTGTCCTCCCTTGCCATCCCATGTGTAAACATAGTATTATGTCTCCCTGCTGAAATCAGGGTCCATTTCCAATCAGAATGTTGCCTAGATCCCCCCTGTGGTACACTTACCATGTGTCTCCCAGCCTTATTACGCCTAGGGAACACTCCCTGACAGGCACTATTGATCTCAGCCAGCTTGGAGCGATGCCATGAAAGTGCACATTGGCAGCTGATGACAGCTTTATTAGAAAAGGAGGACACGGCGGATCAGCAAGTTTCCCCACATCAAAAGGCCCAGAGGGGATGAACTATGGACAGACCTCATCACATTTGTTTAGGGATCAATTGAGTGGCCGTTTTTTTTTTTTTTTTTTTAATGTGATCAATTTGTTTTGTCCAGTGTAGGTAATGCACTCTGGTCACAGGTAAGCTTAAGCCATCGCAGAGAGAAACCTGTCCAGAGGGTATGTATGTGTTTGGTATGTAACCAGCAGAATTTTTAAGAATGTCTTAACTGGCTTGTTTATGAACAATAATGGGAAACATGGGACGCGTTGTATTCAGTGTGATCTGTGGGCAGGTATGTGCTGATGGGCTGTGTGTTCATGTTTATGCAAAGTTAAATTTGTTTTAGATTTCTGAGAAAGCCTGTGAGAGGGTAAGATTAGAATTTGTTTTTGCCATTGACTTTCATTTGTTTTCTTAAGATTGATTCTTAAGAGAAATACCAGCATTGCTAATACTTGGACTGTGAAACTACATAGGAGGGGTTAAAGGGTGTCCAATAACAATCCAGCCAATATTTCTGGAGCAGAAAATAGCATTTCCAATTTATTTTCTGACCACAGCGATTCGGGACTTCAATCACAAGATTTCAAAAAAAACGTTGCAGGCTTTGCATTCTTCTACAACATAAAATTGCAACCAGTGGGTTGACTTGATTCAAAGTGAGCTGGGGTCAGGGCCTTCTGACACCTGGCTTTAGAGTAATTCGGACGAGTGCTAATGAAGGTATAAACAGATCTGCTGGCAGGCCGTGAAGCAGGTGGCGCAAGGCCAAGCTGTAAACGATTCCACACCAGTGATGAATGCCCTGCCACATACATGAGCGGTGAGGGCGCGTGTTGTGTCGTGATGAAAATGTGGATATTACACCTTGACCCAGTGAACCGATAAATATTCATTAGGCAGCCCTCCATCGAGAGAGAGGGAGTGTACAGACATCTCAGTGGTCTTGTTATGGAAAATGGTGTGCCATGGCTGAGCTAGAGTGCAGCTGACTAAGAGAGAACATAATGAGGCTAATATACTAAAGCCTGAATTTTTTTTTTCTCCTTTACTTTGCATGAGCAGTAACACGCTCTGAGTGAGTGCAACACACTTGCCTATAGCAAAGCTCGAGGCCCAGTGCTGCATGTTGATGTACTAAATGTCAGTGTCAGGGGCTGGCATGTTTAATCAGCATAACCTTATCTTTCAGGAATCACTTTGGTCTGGTTTGAACAGTTAAAAACACAATGACAAGTCCTAAACAGTGGTGTGTTTCAGTGTCACTGACCATGGTGCTGAAACTAAAGCCCGGACATGACACCAAGCTGCTCCTGTCCCACAATGATACCTGCTAATGATAAATGATCAGGACTATTTTATGCAATTACTGATAAATAAAAATACTGGTGATGAACTATAAGCAATTTGCATATTATTTCCCATAGCAAAAAAGTTTTCGTAACAATTGCAAGATGCTGAATTGTCTCCAAAGATGCTGCGGCAGTACATTAAAAATGTGGGTGATTTAGTTTTCAGTTGCCAGCAGGTGAAGGAAAAAGCTATGCAGTAAAACGATTAATTTACTTTTTTTTTTTGACCCATAGTCATATTCAGTTTGAAAGTAATTTAATATATCATCAATATTTCTCAGTCCTGAAAGGGGGTAAACTCTGTTTTGCAAATGAAAGAGTTGGAGCTGAGTTTAGGTGTTTTTAAGCATTAACCCTGCACCACAGCCCACACTGCCTGTACTGAAAGAGAATAATAGGGAAACTGTCATTTAGCATCTTGCATTTCAGCATCTACCATTTGTTCGTATTCTTCTTTCTCTCCCTCTCTCTCTCTCTCTCCCTCTCTCTCTTTTGTTCCTGAAGTTAAAGAACCTTGCAAAGGGTGGGTCCTGCTGCACCGCCTTGTGAGGAGCCTCTGTCTCTGTGAGCGCAGCAGCAGCAGCAGCGCTGAATGCATTTACGCAGCATCATGAGACATTAAGAGCCTGTGAAAATGACGGTCTCTGTTAGAGACAGTACAAAAAAAGAGAGAGGGACAGAAAAAGAAATAGAATCCGACACCCTATACCCTCTCTCCCTCTCTCTGGCTTTCTCTTTCCCTCACCTCCAGACACGTGCACGTCATCAGATTTGCCCATTTTCAGCAGCTGATACAAGATGTGACCAAACACGTGCCATGCTGTAGTTGACTGGTGCTTGTTGAGAGCCTGATGGAGACTGATACCCTACCGTGTATGGATGTCTCTAACAGCGAAATGAGAAAGATAAATCTAGGTCATTATTTGCACGTACGGGCCCATCTAGTTTTCAATCGTGCAATAAAACACTTTGCGATCGTGAAATGGCCTTAAGGCCTATTGAAAACGAGTCTTTAGTTCCACTGTTTTGCTCTCTCTCTCTCTCTCTCTCTCTCTCTCTCTCTCTCTCTCTGCTCTGACCCATTTACAGTAGCTATCGTCTAAGTTAAGTGCTCGACGTGATGGCGTATTCAGGATGGGCGGCTACGCTCCTAAGAACATCACGGGTGAAGTCTTCGCCTCAGAATAACCCGCAGCCTCCACTACAATAATGCTGTGCCTCCCTGTGTATGTGCGGTCCTTATTTAGAAAAATGAATTTCTGCAGGCTGATCGTGAGCATCTTATCAACCTCTTTAGACCTGATGGGACACTGTTCTGTCCCCTATTCTGTAGTTTCTACAAAGACGTGTAGAAGGTGTCACCCAGCGTCTTAAAAATATATTTTAAATCGGAACAAAGGGAGGATTAGGACGAGGCTGAAGATTTGCCCAATCTGTTGCTTTTTCAAACCAAATCAAAGTCATTAATTAGACTGGAAAACAAAGACAAACTCTCTCTTTTTCATATCATACAGACTAACTTGGGATTCATCTTTTGTAGTGTACTCTAGAAAATCCGTGTCCAAATGCAACCCCTTACTGGAAACACGTGGTAATCAGTCTGTCTGAATCAAATATAAACATGCATAGCTGGTTTTTAATTAAATAAATAAACAAAAGACATTATGGGTGAATGGCTTGCAAGACTGATTCATTTGTTGGCCTCCTCGGTCCCCGCGGTTTTATTTGGCCCCTCCTTGAGCAGCGGAGAGGGGCCGCCGAGGATCTCGTGGACCAATCGGTTGTCGGTGATGTTTCAGTGGGGAGCCTTGCCTATGAACCAGAGGAAGAGAGAGGTGGAGAGAGAGAGAGAGAGAGAGAGAGGCACCGCTGCTTTTCACGGCTCTTTCTCCATCCTCCGTTCTCCTCCACACGGCGATCGGGGAGCTGCGGAATAGGCGTGTGTTTGTGTTACTCCGGCGAAGACTACGTGCAGTGAAAACGTCGTGAAGAAAAAACTCCACAGCAAGGTATGGACACTCGTGAGGCTGTTGGACGGGGGTAAAAGGCTGAAGGTGCAGGTGCTCCCGTGCAAATGCTGAACACACACTACCCGTGCGTGTCGCGCAAGTAGACTGCTGTCATGTGGTTCTTGTCTTTGGACTGTGTGTGATGAAGGTAGCGACAGTGTATTGGTTTGCACTGGCGCAGTCTTTCACTAAACTGCAGGGACTCGGCGGTTTGCTGTCAGCGGGGCTTCCAGCTGTGTCAACTTGACAGGGAAAAAAAAGAGAAGTTGCGCCATTTGTGAACGCAGGACGACCCCCGCCCCCCTCGCACACACACACACACACACACACACACACACACACACACACACACACACACACACACACACTGACCGTGAAAGCGCGCTTGTGCGTGTTTGTGGTGTATTACATGTGTAAGTGGTGTGTGTGTGTGTGTGTCCCGGAGAGGAATTCGCGCTGGCTGCAGGAGCATCGCGTTTACACTGCAAAGCAGAGGCGCACAACGATTTAATTAATCACACGACAGCCGCGTACAGCGAGTGTGGCGCTTGGGACAGCGAGGGGGGATGATTCCTCAGGACCACCCCGGCCCAGGAATCCTCCAGGTGGGGCTGGTGATGTCGTAGTGGGAGTCGTTTAGGGTGCTGCACATTTATTCTTCTACCTTTGTACACTTGAATGATTAAAATGGGGGGCGTGCTTTAACGGCGCAGCCGTGCCTCTCTAACGCACGCCTGGCGCTCATTTGAAAGATGGTGACTATTCTCCTTCCTAACATCTGGTTTTACATGAATTGTTTGTCACCGCCCCTTCCCCTTTATCCCACAGCCGTGCCGCTGCAATACAGTCCCTCTTTTCTCACCGCCGCTCTATATCTTAAGGCAGTAGTTGGAATATTCGCATAATGTGTTTAATGATCGGTCATGGGTCCATATTACGCAAGCGTAATTTTACTCTCCCTCCTATGATATGTGATGTGAAATTAGAAAAGGATGATTGTGTAAAATGATCCGTTAACCACAGACATTTGAGTTGTGTCTCCCGTACATGAAGTTAACTGAATGAGAAAGTGTCTTTTCCCTTCTGATCACTGGGGATCCAAGCAGCATCTTGCCTATAGTGTGAGTGAGTGTGTTGGTGCATTTGTGTGTATAGAGTTAATGCATTACATGGCTTTGATGTGTGTGATGTACATTAATTAAACGCGCACCATGTGCATCTAAAACCTTATTACATCAAACCAAATATCACTGGCTGACAGAGTGGAGTGTTGGCTGGCTGACCGGATAGGCTACAGTAGTTTTTAGAGTCAGTGTAATAAATTATTAAAGCTACAGTAGGGCAAGAAACTCTCAGCTTCGTAAATAGCACACTGGCTCTGAATACTCAGAACCCTTCTTCCCATGAAATGATTCAAATTACAAGATGATGTTTGTAGTGAGTGAGTGCATCGTGCCCACTCCATCCTCCATCCCTGGAGTCTGTCCTGCTTGCAATTTGTAGATAGAGCTGGTTTTCAATGGAGACACCCTCAATCAATTTCAATTTCACTTTTATGTCTGGAATCTGTTAAATGTAGAAATGAAAGCGTGATGAAACAGGAAGTTCTCTTATACAGTAGGACATTCTGCTCATTTTGTCCCTTAAATGGAAAAGAGGGGTCAGTCGGACAGGACAGTTACAGTTTGAAAATAAGGCATGTTTTTCATACATCTTATTTTCACGATCACAATATGAAGCCTAATATGCCATAAATGCCTAAGAAATTATTTTAGTTATAATTTAGATAAAAACTCAACACAAATCATAAAACCACTGCAAATTCTTAAAAGAAGGCTTTGGAACGATTCCAATCCTCTTCTGTCTCATCAAGCAGTCACATTCACCAGAAAATACACCACATTAAGAAAGCAAGATGCTATCAAAATGCCAGCTCTCTGTGACTTATCAAGTCTCATTCAACCTTAAAATTGATTTTTCTTTCTGTGAACCAAGCACAAAAAGAACTGACTATATGGGACCGACATTTCTTGCAGCGTGTAGGTTTGAATTTGCCAGGGCTTATTTTGGTGCATCAACACGCCTTGCGCAAATCCCATTATTTCTTTTCACCGTCACATAAGAGGCTCGGTAATGATGCTCCGTATTGATGGGTGCATGAAGATGAAGTGTTCGTCTTGGCGTCTGTTTAAGGTTCCTGCACACTCCGTTCTGTCAGAGGAATTAGCAAAGCAGGAAGCGGGAGAAGAAACACCTTGACGACTCATGATAGTACATAGAAAGATGATACTGAGAGGTATTGGTACACAATTCTGTACGGTAACATCAGAAAAAAGCAATTTCTTGGGGCAAAGTGGCAAAATGAAATATATCTGACAAGATATTATAATCTAGTTGATGTCAACCACCGTACAATTTTTATTAATTGTGCTGAACATTGATTTGATCTTTGCTTGTACAGGTCTAATATCAAGACGTACAATCTATCAGCACAATCTATCAGCACAATCTGTCAGCGCTGTGAAGGTGCACTTTGGGACTTGAACGTGTGCAGCAAATGTCATCGCAATCGCATCACTGTCTTAGCTGAATGGACATAAAATGTCTTAGGGACATTTCACCCAGAACCACAAATGATGAAGGATTCTTCATCTGTAAACCATGAATGTCTTTACAAAATTTGTTCCAAGTTGTCCACTAGATGAGAGTATAGAATATATAGAATAGAGTTATTTTACGGAAAGAAGTGAAAACCTTTACCTGCTGGTGGCGCTAAAGGAAAAGTCAAGGCGTTTCCAAAGTCAGTCGGATTCATCCTCTGGAAACCACGAATTTCTACATCCAATTTCATAGCAATCCATCCAACAACTGTCGAGGTATTCCAGTAACACATGTTAACCTGCTGGTGTTTCTAGGGGAAAGGTTAAAGGCTCATCGAAGGCAGTGGGATTCATGCTGTGGGAACCATTAATGTCTGTAACAGATTTTATAGCTATTTGTTTAATTGTTATTAAGATATTTCACTTTGAACCAAAGTAGCAACAGCTCCTCCAAACTAAATGACCACAGATAGGACCTATAGGAGTATCTTGTGAAATAGCACCCCTACAGCAGCAAGCATACGGGATAGTGATTATCATCAGTAGTTGTCATTGCCATCCCTAGAACCATGCTAAAAGCTATCTACTCAGTTCTGCACTTACAGAAAACAATGACCCCCTTCCAAACCCAAGTGATGCCAAAAAAGGTTGCTAACAGTACTTCTAACACTATTAAATAATTCCAGACTTAAAAGGAAAACTTAATTTGGAGGTTAGTGGGAGATGTAATTTGTCAAACCTCTTTGAAATATTAAACAATGACACTTATCAGATTGCCTCATCATTAATAGCTGCCTTGGAGCCAAACCTTTCAGACTCACCGTTACTTCATTCCCCCAATACAGGCACTGATAGAGTATCCGTTTGCAACAAAGCACTTTGTTACCATCTCTACAGTATATCAAAGCCCGCTGCTGAAATCCTGCAGTAGTGGGGAAGCAATAGTGGTCTGAATGACAAGGTGAAGGGCTTTGAGTGTTTTCGTATTGTGACAGTCGTCTCTGAAGCCGACCACTGCGTGAGAACGCAGGGCAGAGGTGGTGGTGTTATTTGAAAGAGAAGATGTCATTGTTGATACAGTGCATTCATTTAGAATCTAAATGAATGGGCACAGCATATGAGAACAGTTTGAGTGTAAGAGTACACACATGCACGCACAGGTACACAGCGTCACTCCCTGCTTCACTCTCATCATGTTTTCTGCTCATCTTTTTCCCTCTGCTTCCTTGTTAACTCTAGCACTTTTTTTGGGGGGGGGTGGCTCTCTCTCACATGCACAAAGAGCAGATCGGCAGCCATGCCTGCACAATACGAACACGCCATGTTCCATCATCTGCGTGTTTTATCAGGGTCTGGTTGGAATATGCTGTCTGCTTGTTTGAGACTTGAACCAGTCAGCTTTTTATAAATACTGGAGCCATTTCTTTGCAGCCATATAATAGAAACACATACAGTTAAAACACATCAAAGCACAATAGCAATGACAGAGAGAAAGTCAGTTTGGAGGCTCAGATGCAAAGTGCAGCAATAAGAGGCATGCCCATGGTTTTCGAGTTGAATAATCAGGATGCAGGGTTTTTTTTCTAGTGTAATACTAGTGTAATATTCAGCTCAGGTTCTGAAGGGGCTAGCATTACTGATTCATGGTCTGATTTGACTTGCTTGTTAATATCCTTGTGGTAATTAACAATATAACATTTACCTTTGATTCAATCAGTGGATGTAACATTAGTCATTTAAAATGTTGCCTGTCCTCCAAATGTGGCTTCCTCATGGAGCCAAACAGAAGGAAGGAGGGGGATTACTGTCATTATGAAATACAGTCTGGCAGAGATGAGATGATTAGATGCTGCAGACATTATTGGAGCTAAAATAACCAGGTACATTTTTGGTTTTACTAATGCGAAGTGGCCATTTAGCCAGTACTGTCTAAATGTTGCTGTGAATGAAAAAACCTGCTACCCTGGGGCACAATACGTATGCAGAGGCATACTGAAGAAGCCTGCTGAGGCAGTTTCATATGTTCAAGTTATACAAATGGAATGAATCACGTCATTATGTCAAATTGTGGAAAATTTTATTTTTCTGGTCTCTATTTCCGACTTCGAAAAGTTGACAGAAAGTCTTGTACAGTTTTCAAGAACTTAATTTATCTGATACATCATGAACAGTATAGGAAAAGAGACATTCCATCACTTTTACACATGAAAATCAGTTAACTCACCAGTGTTAAAAATTAGGCGGCATGGAGTTTGACAGACACGGGCATTTACAATCCAGGGAGGGCCTGACAAAAAGATGCTTTAGATTGAATTGTGGGAAATGTAGGCTCCAGTGTTTTTGGGGCTTGACTCTTATTATGGAGCAAAAGTTGAGATATCTCTGCCTGTGCTGCTTTGATTTAATTGCTCCTGAAATTAAATGCATGCCCAGGAAGACTGGTTTTTGGAGATACTTATGCAACCTGCATACACAGTGACCAAGCATAATAATTCATATCAGAATGATCAATATCATATTTCTGTTGGCATTAAACAGAAGTTAAGGCAGTTCCAACTGTGCTCACCACCACCCTGACATTTTCTATGTGTGTTTGTAGTAATATTAATGCCAATCTTTACTCCTGTGTCAAAGGGGCTTTCTTGTCACCCCTCTCTGTTGGCAGCTCTTTTGGCTCTGGAGTGTCGGTGACAGGACAAACACTAATAAAATAGTGAGGCCTTTATTGCTAATCCAGGTTTGGTGGACCAAGCCTGTCACACACAGATGTTGTCTCATATCCTTCACACTTCTCCTGTAATTGTCAGCACACCCCCTCACACATTCATATTCATACGCATACCTCCATTGTTGCCGTGATGGAGCCACTCTTACTGGAGTTAGCACCTTGTTTTGACACATCTCCCCCAGAATGACAAGTATTTAATCACACCTGCTTTTGTTAGTGTAGGATAACCAGTCAACCAGAAGTCATAAGCGTACAGTGCACACTCACAGTAGATCTAGAGACCACTCATCATGCTCAAAATGATGTAATGGAGAGAAAGATACCCACCCAACCCCCAGTCCTTCAGCACAAACTCTATGTCTGAATCGTCTTGTGGATGGGACCTGAAACAGAGCTCGCAGGCGTGTGGCAAGGTTAAAGAGGCGAGGGTAATTGCTGTAACCTATCTGGGTGGAAAAAATGTTTGCTCATGTTCCCAGTGTACTCTTCTCTGATGCACTTGGGCATGAAATTGTTCTCCTTTCCACCCTAGCAAGCCCCAAGCCCAAGTCCATTGCCCATCCCTAGCCAGGCGAGTTGGCCTTCCTGAATGTGTGCCTTCGTACACCAGGGCTGTCTGTTTGCCTTCGGCCGCCTGTGTGAGTGTTTATTTGTGTGTTTTTTTGATGTGTGTGCATGTGTGTGTTTGTGAGGGGATGGGTGAAGCGGAGGATGGGTGGGTGTTGGGTGTCAGCTGGCCCTCTCCACTCCTCTCTGACTGACAGAATAAGTGAGCGAGCGCTGCAATGATTATGGGCTGCATGGAGAACTGTGACAGAACGATCACTGAGCATTTCATGCTAAAATCAGAGAGAGGCAGAGAAACAGAGTATGAGAGACTGTGGCTCAAGTGCTTCTGGATAGGAAACATATAGGCATATATTCATTCACATATTGAGAGAGGAATGTGTGTTCGTGTGTGTTATCCTTTTTTTGCATGACTGTGTTGATAGAACCCATTATTGTAACCTGTAATACCACAAATTAATGTAGTTAGCTAACGGTGTGCTTCTTTGCTTTGAAAGTAATGCTAGGTTACTACTACAGATAGTAAGCTAATTAGCATGCTAACATTTGAAGTTCACGTTAGAGCAGATAGACACACTTCGTTTCAATTTTACTGCTGTGTCGTTCTTTTGGTGAAGCTAAAAACAAAAGAAAGAAGCACTGCTGCCATTAACAGCCTAATAAGACAGTCAATAACATGTTTGCTTGATTCATGGAAAATTCTTGAAACAAGTTGATTGATTGGATCTGAAACCATCTCTCCTCAGTGGCAAACAAATGGGAATGACATCAGAAGACTTGATGCTCAATTAAAAGTTGTTAAACTGGATGTTTTTATGATTTGAGCATGCCTTTGCCCTCACGCCGGCGCGAGAAGCAGGCGGGAGACAGCAGGAATAAAGGATAGTGGGATGATGGCCTAATGGAGTGGATGAGCAATTGTGTCGATGACTCAGGACGAAGGAATGGCAGCCGTTTGATGAGTGGATGATGGAGGGGAGTGAGGTGGGAGGGAGAGAGAGATGTGAAATGACAGAGAGGAGTAGTCTGTAAATGCTACATCATGTGGCGGCTATTCACTGCCCGTTCTCTCCTCAAGGTGCATCATTTCTTTTTAAATTTCTTCTTGCCTTTCCTCCTTTCTTTAAATCTCCGTTTCAGTAACTCATTCCTTCCTTGCTTCTTTTCTGATTCCCTTCCTGCCTTCTATCTTGTTTTCCCTATTCCCTCTCTTTTGACTCGTATTTCTTGCACTGCTTTGCATTCCTCCCCTTTCATGCTTCCTTCTTCCTTCCTCTTTCTTCCTTCTTCTCCTCTCTCATCACCTCATTGTCTCCACTCCTCCCCCATCTCATCCTCTGCCTATTTCCCTAATGCCCTCTTAATATCTGCCTCCATCACTTCTTACCCTGCCTCCATTTTGTAGACTTTGTCTCCCATTTTTATTTCACTACATTTGTCTAACCTCCCTCCCTTACTCTAATAGCTGTCATGCTTAATTCCTCCCCCTCTTCCATCTCTTTGTGACCTCTATCTCTCTGCCCCCCCCATAATAACATCTCTGCCTCCCCATCACTCTCCCTCTGCATGTTTTCCTACCTATTTTACATTGAGCAGTCCCTTGCCTCCTCTCCACAGCCCTCTCTAGCTCATGTAAGCGGGGCAGGTGGCGGTGCAAGTACACGCTTTCAGTGGGACATGCCTGCACTTAGATTTAAATAGATAATGGCAGAGCCCTAGTGCTTGTTGGGCTTTCTGAATAATGCAGGAGATCCTGAAGGCATTGTTGCCATGCATCACTGATGGTGACATGCATACGCCAGCTCACAAGCTTGCAATATTGATACCAAGAGAGAGGAAGGGACTCGATGGCAGTTATTTATTTTTTTTCCCTTCACCCCATAAGCCATCTTTGTTCATTATACTAAAAGATGACTCTGATGGGTCAAGCAGTGTTTTTCTTCTTTTTGCCAAAACCTAACTAATCCTTAACTTTAGACTTGTGAGAACAGAAAATGGTTTTATTTTTGAAACACTGATTTGTAACACTTTGGAGGACACTGATAAATGATGTCCTGCTGATCGGGGCTTCAGATCAGTCACATGTCCCTCTGGAACTGGAGCTGGTTGTTGTAGCACAAAAAAAATGGTGGCCTGAATGGATGTAGCAAAATTTAATTTTCTAATAACATAGATGACAAACCTGTATTTGATATGGATTGGTCAAATCATGGTAACACATGAACATGAACATGAATATCTTGTTCCAGTTAGAGAGCAGCTGGAAAAGAGCTTAGATTTCAGCTCGATTCCTTTAGGGCTGTCACCTTTTCAAAAAGTCAAGTTCAGACAAACTTGAGCTGGCACGTAATTTGTTCGAACTATTTCAAACGCAGTCTGGGTCGCGTATTCCTGCATATAAATCTTGCCATCTTACCGTGATGGGCTTTTAACAAGCTTCAAGAGTCCTGAGGATGAGTGTGGCAAAATGTAGGCAGTCTGACGAGGCTGTACGGTTGACAGTTTTCCACTCGCTCCTGTCGCCTACACTACCTCGCTTTGGTGGCAAGCTAGCAGGTGAATCCTCTGATTTTTTGTCCTTGTAGATTAAGGCAGCTCTTTTTACAAAGACAGCAAACAGCTTTATCAGTACTTCCACACACTACTGGAAGTCGCGATTATGCAATTTGTATAGCCTTCCTTCATTTTAATTTATTAGTTAATTAGTTTATTGGTCTTTAGGTCATCAGAGCAGCAATAACTAGCAGCACTAAGAGTGTTCGCTGCCTGACCACAAGGTAAATTACTTTTTAAAAAATTGTATGTGCTTCAAGAATGCAAATTTAGAATTTGAACAGGTCAAACAAATGTTCAAATTAAGTGATAAGTATAATTCACATTAATTAACATTAGTGCTTTGCAATTAGTCATTTGTACCCTTTTTTAAATCATTTGTGTGCATGATTTGAGCCTTCAAGTAGTGCAGGTGCGCATTATTTGTAGAATTGGCACTAAGTGGCAATTTAGTTTGTGGTATAAGCCACATAAGCAGTTGGCTGAGTGCACCAGCACTCCCCACAACCCTTCTTCTCAAAGTCATAACTCATGTCAAAACGTGAATCAGCGTGACCTACTCTTAGAGTAGTAGTTTTTCCTAAGTCTATTTTGGATAAGCATCCATTAATCAGCTTCATCTATAAATCCATAAACCATAGATAAAGAAGGAGAGTTCACCTAGTGCAACACACTACACCAACCAGACACTGCTGGTTTTTGATTTCAAATCAAGCACTGGGTAATTTTAGCTATTAACAGATGAGAACATACACACCATATTTTTTGAATAATAAAAGTGAGCAATTACTTCACAGTAGTTTTTGTCAGTTCACTGTTTTTCTGAATAAAAATTGGTTGGTGGCTTTTAAATATAAAAATGCCTCCGTCAGCTGCAATAATTTTAAGTTAATAACTTAAAATTTACTGATGAGGATACTGAATTATTCCTCCATCTTAGCCATGAAAAAAAGAACACATTACAGCCTTCTTCTTTGAGTTTTTTTGGCAGTTGGCAAACAATTTGTTTTCTTTCCGGTTCGCAAACTCTACTTCTTCTACTGTGTTTATTGCAACCATGCGTAACATAGCTTATGCCACCACCTTCTGATGACACCATGCATCCCAGTTGATTTGCTCCAAACCAGCTGATAGAAACACGACTGATTCAGATTTTATTCTTCGTTTTTTAGTTTTTGCCACACTTTGCAACACAAGTTTGCTTCAAATTCGCTTGACAGTTATATGGAAACACGACTATTTGAGAATTTACTCACTAACAAGTGAGAAAACTGTAGCTCACAAAGATAAGATCACCAACACAACAGTCTTTATCTTCTCTTCCCCTTATTTCCTCTGACGATGGCAGTGGCGCTGATATTGTCATTTGATCTCATCTCATACTCTTATGAAACATAATCATAGGGATGATTGTTTAGCTGTGTCTATTTCTCACAAGCCACTGCACTAATGAGTATCAGTGTCATGATCAGTACTCTTCTGGACTGTTGGGAGATTGGCTGCTCTATCAGAATATTCAGCCATGATTTACGAGGCCTCCAGTCAGTTAAGGGAATGATGGAAGCTTGACTTTAAAGAAAACTGTCTCTTTTCATATACGGGTAGATTTACGGTGGCTTGTGGACTAACTAACAGTCTAGCGAGCAGAAAAAGTCAGAAAAAATAAGAGGCTATATTATAAAGGGAGGAATAAGTGGAGCTGTAAAAAAGAAAAATATGCCCCATTGTCTCCTGCGAGCTATGCATTGGTGCTTGAGGAAAGGAGGGGAGAAAGAAGATAGTGTTGTGTATGTGATCTTATCTTGTTATTTTCTCTCTCGCTTGTTATTCACTACTTTTTCTGTAAGGCCTGCTCCTGGAGGGAGCTTCTTACTTTTCAAGAATACAGGGTCGGTCCCTCAGGGGGGCATTTTAGGGGAGCTGTTTGTGTGTGGCTGCCTTCGTCTGTCTGTCAAAGAGAAAGGGAAAGAAGGGAGGGAGATGGAAATGGAGGAGAGGAAGGACTAGGCGGTGTTTGATCAGTGGGGTGCTGAGTCACACTGGGATGTGATGGAGAGATTGGTGCTTTGCGACAGACAAGAGGGAACGGAGATAAAGAGAGAGGAAGACAAAGAGACAGACTAAATGAGAGTTTTGAGAAGTAAAGCCTCAGTGCGCTCCTTTCTCCTTCAAGGTGTCTCTCAGAACAAACACACGTGCAGACACATATGCACAGTTTCTCGTCAAGAAGGCTTTTCTTTCTCTTTTCTCCCCTCTCCCCCTGTCTTTCTCTCTCTGTGGGGGTCTGTCTTAGAGTCAGAGTGTGATCTGTGAGGTAGATGAAGCAAAAATCCTGTCATATATTTTGCCTTCTATCAGAGGTGTGGTACAGTGTGTGCGAGAGTGTTCTTCCCAGAGCTGACAGCGTAGCATCACCAGCCCCTGAAAGCTCCACTTTCACACCTCCAACAATGCTGGGCCTGGGATGACGCTGATTGTAGTGGGATTCATTACTGTGCCACATGCAGTCACTGTGCATGTCATATGCGTGTGTGATAATCAGATCTGGTAGTGCTCCGTGGCAGCTCCAAGCAATGCTAAGTTTGGGTTTAGGCCAAGACTCTTTTTTTATGTTTTGAATCAAAATTAGTGAAAAAGTGGGGGAGGGTGGGGTGTGGGGTGGGAGGGGGTGGGGGTGGAAGAAACAGACACAATCAGGGGCGGAGTGGGAATAAAAATGGGCCTGGGACTGTTGACTCACTCTGGCCCACCACAACCCATCTGAAGACAAAAACCATCACATTCACTGGATGTTTCTGTAATAAAATCCTGTAGATCTCACAGACTTTGAGTACTTAAAATAGAGTATTCAAGCTCCTGATGAAACCAGAGCAGAAAACAGACCTATAAAACATCATCCTGCTAAATAAACCCAGACAAGCAAAACCTGACTGGTGTTTGTACTGGACTCACTGGGAACTGTGGTCCTGAACCCTCTCTGCTGTTAGATGCACAACTATTTGAAGCAATTTGAATTCAAACGTTGAGCGTGTGGGCGGAGCTTCGGCATTGAACACTATGTAGTTAGCTGGGGAAAGAGACGGTCACGCAGCCTGCTCCACGGGGCCGGATAACACAGCCACTTCTATCTCTCTCCCTCTTGCTTACTCACTAATCCCGTTTATTTGAGTTTCCAGCTGAGGGAATCTATTCAATTTGTTTCACTATTTAAAAAAAAATAATAATGATGTGACAGTGGAATGAAAAGAGCTTCGAACAGACCACAGACGAAAAGGCAAGATTGTCATTTATATTTTTCCCAAAGTAAAGACTTCAGCTCTGCATTGTGTGGTTATAACATCACTGATAATTTCCAGTCGGGGCCAGTTTGAGTTAAATGTGGCTCATCTGGACGAGGGCCAGAGGCAGCAGCCGCTGCCAGGAGGGGAGCAGGAGGGGCCCACAGCTGTCACATAGCTCTGACCTGACTGGATACACGGGGAGCAAAGGTCCAGCAGCCCGACATGATACTGCGGGGACCCTGACCACTGTCTGGGATGTGATGGCCACAGCTAATGAGGAAACACACTCAAGATGAATAATAATGTAGTGAGAACAGAACAGGGTAAAGTGCAGAGATTAATAATTATGTTTTGCTTTGACTGAGATAAATGATAACAGCAGTATTAGTAGTAATAATGGTTACAGTACGGGCTGTAGCTGTCTAACATACAACAAAACTCATGCACCGTAGGCTATAACATTGTATCTGACCCCTTGCTGTGTAAACATTGGTGGCAAATGCAGTGACACCAGCAGGCGAATAAATAGGCAAGAGACCAGATCCACAGGAGGCCACACACACACATGTGTACACACCTGCCAGTGTGACAGCTGCACCGGTTTGATCACCAGAGATCTGCAAGACCGAGGCCATTACAGACCGAGCACAGCCAGAGTTCTGGTACCTAGAGCAGCCATTAATGGAATATACTCACCCTGCCCGCTAGCTCGTGTGTATGCATTTCTGTGTATACGTGCTGTTACTGGAGAGCAAAATATTCGATGCATGTACAATATATGTGTATGTGCAGTAAATTAACTCCCTATGCCTGTAAATGCATGAATGCATGTATTCCCTCATTTCTATCATGCTAATGGCATCCAGCTCATCCTCAGTGTCGGCTGCACCCACCGCTGATCTACTTTGCTGGAGGAAGTTCAGAACACTCTCTCACAATGGTCACTGTAGGAATGTTCACACAGTGTTAGAGTTAATTGCCTGTAGGTGTTTTGTTACTGTAGGAATTTTGTGCAGAAGCAGTTCTGATAATCAATGCATCTTTTAAACAATTTATGAAAAAAAAAAAATTACAGTTACTGGTTCTACCTTATTAGTTGTGAGGATTTCCTGCTTTGGTTCTCTAAGTTGTGAGACTGTTGTTCAGACAAATAAGCAATCTGAAGATTTCCCTTTGGGCTTTGGAAACATACAACGGGTGTTTTTGACTATTGATAAATCAGAAATATAATCTTCAGATTAACTGATTGTGAAGTTCATGCTGAGTTGCAGCCATGAAGACGACTCTAGGCCTCAGGCAAGAACATTGTTGTATTCTTAAGATGGATTTATAGTCGACACAAGAGGTGACCAGGAGTCCCGCTGTAGGTTTTGATTTATAATTTAGGGTCAGTTTTCATCTGCTGATATTACCTCCACAATGCTAGTGTTGTATATGATCAGACCATGTGCTTTCCTTTACTTTGTGATACAGAACGGCAGTGAGCTACGCACACAGATTAATAGAAACGGAGTGACATCCAGTAAGGTTATTTCACTGTGTCTTCTAACTGAATAAGAGATTCCCGCCGTGCAGTCGCTGTGTTGATATTCATTCACTCATACAGAATGATGATCGCAGTAAGCAGAAGGTTTGCAGAATAATTGCTTTGTGATATGTTAGTTAGTGAAAATGAGAACACTGCTGAGAGTCTTTTTTTTACTGTCTTAATGATGTCTTCCCTCACCAAACTCCACCAGCATTATTAAAACACAAGCAGCCAGTCACAGTTCTTGCTGTCCCTGCGTGGTATCTATGTTGATTCTGAGCCTACGCGTGTCTTAGTGCAGATGTATAATTCCCAAGTCTCCATTTCACATTTTGCTGTGAGGTTTCCTTCTTCAAACGCTTCACGTTTGATTCACCGAACTCTCCTGACTGCAGAATCTTGTTGTAAACCACATGAGGAAATGCATATTCGTGAGTTTTTATCACTGAGCATACTAATACCTGTTCTGCTCCATTTCCAGGGAACTTCATTCACAAAAATGTTACAGTAAAAAGCAGGACGCTAACACTGTGGAGCTTCAGGTCCTGCTGTTGGAAATCATATTTAGCTGTGCCAGCAGTCATATTAGGGAATTCAGTTAGAAAATAGTAAAGCTGCCAATGACGTCATCAGAGTAGTGCTGTATTGTGACAGGGTTAAAGCGGGAATGGTCTGACATGAGGTTAGATGTTGAGGCAAAGTGGACCATGGCTTAGATGGGAAGCGATCCAAGGTTGATATGACTCATGGAGATGGGTGACAGAGTATTATAGAGCTGGTGATGTTACACTGTCAGTTGAACACAAGATGTTCCCTGGACAGCGCCTGCATAAAGACCCGGGGTATGACTCATACAAGACATACTGACCACTCATACGTGTGATTTGAACCTCAGTGAAAATTCTAAGAACAAGACAATGGTTGCATGTGTCAAATTCTCTTAAATCACTTGTATGTGTCACACAAGAACAAATCTGTTCATATGAGTGGCCCAGTGTGTGTAATAAGCAGACTCCATTTCTAATCTGCAGTGCCAGAGCCGATTCAGTATTTGGTCCGGTTTACACAGATGCAGAAAGACTGACTGTGCTCTCAGTTACAAGCTGAGAGCACAGTAACACATTATTGCCTCATTTCAGTAGAATGATATGGTTTATGCACAGAATACATTGGCAACTTGTGAGCTACAATTTTCCGTTCACTCATTCAGTTCAGTGTCAAAAAGCAATTAAATGACCTGGTGAGATTAAATAGTGTTTATTGTGCCCTGTGTTGGATTTAGTTTTGAATGAAAGCAGCCAGGAATTAAAGAGAGTGATGGGATTGTGTTTTGCTGTGTGTGTGCAGTGTGTGTGTGTGTGTGTGTGTGTGTGTGTGTGTGTGTGTGTGTGTGTGTGTGTGTGCCTGTCCTCTCAGCTCACCATGCAACGCCCTGGGCAGTCCAGTGTGACCATTCTCTTTGACAGCTCTTGTGGATTGGTGTGTATGTTTGTGAAGGTACAATTGTGTGTGTGTGTGTGTGTGAGTGTATGTGTGTGTGTGCACTTTGAAAATAAATCCCATAGCTCATATCTATATGTAGCTACCCCTCCAACTTATATGATTTCCCCTGTCACTCACTCTTGACATTTCCTTGCTTCACTTTTCTGAGCTCTCCCCTTTTTCCCATTCTCTTCCCTCTTCTCATTTCCGGCCTCTGGTGTCAGGGTCTCTGCTTCAGTCCATCGGTCTTGGAGGGTCTGGACGTAGACGGACAAGGTGAGGGTGAAGGTGAAGCCAACAGGTAGTTTAAGAGACGGAGAAAAGGAGAGATGTAAGGGTTAGCTATGATGTAGAGGTTGGAAGATGGAAGATGGGGTCAGCAGAGAGAGGCTGGGTGAAGGTGCTGAAAGGGAATGAATCAAGGAAGGAGGAGGATGGTAAGGATGAGGCTGAGGTGAAAAGGGAGGTTAGGGAAGGAGGGGGTGGGGAGATCATTTAAGGGTGAGGGAGACTGAATGGGAAATGGTAAAATAGGGAAGGAGTGTGCAGGAGGGGGTGTGGTTCTGGGAGATGGTAATATCAAGACAGGAGTATAATATTTTTCTGCAGAAAACAACCTCCCTATGGAGACAGATCATTCTGCTCCACCAATGCAAATCAGCTCAGTCTGAATGTTTTTTTTTTCTAAATTAAAGGTGGAGTAAACGAATCTAATCCAACAGTCAAATTCAGTGAATATCTCACCGCAGTCCGCTAGCTGTCTGTTCTATGTGTGTGCTAAAGAAAATCTCTGTATTCTTATACAGCCCTGGTTCTGTAAATGGGAAACAAGCAAAGTGATTTGGACCAAGTCACACAACACCATTGCCGCCAATCAGCAACAGGGGGCATTTGTGCTCGGGCACAGGACAAGGGGAAGAAGAAGATGAGCGGGGAAATGAGGGAAAGGGGGCAGTGGGAACGAGAGATGTTAAATCTGGCACATGCTAACACGTAGTGCCAATTTAAGGATTAAAAAGGGGAGGAGAAGGAGGAGTCTCCACATGTTCCGTAGCCACTACAACGTGTGGAATTTTGAATGGGACTGATTGGGTCTGCAGATGAAAGACTGGCGGTGACATTAAGGCGAGTGCTTGGAAGGAACATCTACAAGTGAGGGCATGATGGTGTACTATTTTGTACTATTCATTTAAGATCAGCGTTAATCCATTGCTCCTGCAAATGTACCCAGCTTTCTATCAAACGTAATCATGTGTTCATTATGATGACAGTTAGCCTCCATGTGGTTCGTTTATAACCGTCTATTGAAACAACACTTTTCAGAGTGTAGGTCATTTGTCCTTGTTTCCACTCTGCCCTTCTCTCTCTTTTTCTCTCTTTCTCTCTCCCTCATTCCATATTCTGTGCAGCCATTCAGGTCAGTTCTAACTACTGGGGTCCGATTGGAATTGGCTTTTCAATTTTTGACGGTGCGGTGGTGGAAATCGCAAGGTGCTAGTGCCAGCTTTCTCCCACCCCCACCCCGCTGTTCAGCACCCTCCTAGTATGACTTAATATGCCAGATACATTCACCTCACTGCGCCAACGCTTTCCAATGCAGTGTGACTGTATGTTTGTGTGAGTGTGAGCTAGAGAAAGAAAGATGAAGCTATTACTGTAAGTCACTGCAAGGCCTGCCAGTATGTGTGCTGAGAGCAGTATGTTTACACTGTCAGCATGCGCACACGCGTGTGTGAGTGTGTGCGGCAGAGTCCTGCACTGGTTTGAACAACATTATGTGTGTAATTATTAAAAATTCATGGGTGCAGACACGGGTAAGAATGAACTAAATGTGGACGGGCAGTGGGTAGAGCAAAACAGAAAACAGAAATGAAAATAAATGCACAGTTTTTTTTAAACATCTAAACCAGTTTGATTTTATCATAATTAGCTGCTGTGATTTATTTAAATTTTATTGTGAAAGCGGCACAACCTTTCACTCATCAATGCATCATTGGTCCAGAACTGAGAATGCAGCTGACTGATAACAACGAGGAGTCACTTTAGATATATGGATAGATGATTACTACAAAAGTGCTTATCTTAGTGTCACTTTACATTACATCAACAGCAAGCGGGAGCTGACTGAGTGAGTGTTTTGAACAAAAGTACAGATAACCTCAGACCAGTATTCTTGCAAATTCTGCTTAAATATAATCTGGATGAGTTATAAAGTGAGTGACTGCAGAGGCTACATGTTTAATTAATGGTACGGGCTGGATGGCTAGACTTATACTAAGTATGGATTTGATTTAGAGATGTTTACGGGTAGTGGTTCAGTTCCAATACTGAGCTTTGTGAGGCAGGTTTCTCAGAATAGGTCCCGTGCAGAACTCTGGTGTGTGGGTAAGAGAGAGGGTAAGTGTGTGTGTGTGTGTGTGTGCATCAGTGTGTTATAGAGAAAAAATTAGGGAGAACAGCAGGAAGAGAGAAGGAGACATCTCTGGGAAGTCAAAGAGGTATGGGAGTGGCAGAAAGAGCCTGGGTCTCTCTCTTCTGTCTGTCCTTGGGTCCGCAGTGCAGGAGAAGATTAAAGTAGAGACGCTGCTTTTGAAGTTGGGCAATGTAGAGGAAGCAGCAGCTACATACACGCATAGGCACACACACATACAGAGAGACTTCTTCCTTATAGCCTAGTAAAGTAAGAGAATATCAATGCTGCTTAATGCCTTTGATTCAGACTGCCTTTATGCAATCCCTCACGACGTGTTAACATTCTCTTTCCTCAACCACAAAAAAAAACAGCTGTCCAAAAAAAAAAAAAAAAATCGAATCCCATCCCCTATTTAAATGAGAGCAAGGTGATGAAGCAAACTCGATTAAGTCCTGAGTGAGTTGTGTTTGTGGCCGTTGTGGGGATTTGGAGCCTGAGTCCACGCAGATATAATACCAGCCCCGAAGCCCACTCACTATCAAAGACGGAGGTGGAAATTACAGCTGTAAATGTTTGCAGTGGTAGTAAATAAGAGGATTAATCGTCCACTTTTCGACACACACACACACACATAGAGACACACACATTCACCCGAGCCCAGTGAAAGAGGCCTAAATATGAGTATGATGCAGAAATGTCAAGAGGTAATTGTAGGAGTAATACTCAGACTGGTGAAATGTCAGATTCACCATCCCATTAGAGAGTAGACTACAACCTGCAACCTAATGTCATTCATTACAGGCATATGAACACTTCCTAAACCAATGGTAAACAATGATCATCGACCACTTCATGTTAATGACTGTGTTTGTGTCACTGCATGCATGATGTGCCTATGTGTACCATCTGGATGCCCATTCAGGAGTTGGAGGATGTGTGTTCAGGCACGCCTACGCATATTTGTGTGTGTGTGGTCACATCTCGTTCCTAGCTTTCACATCAGTCTGCATTTATGGACATCGACATGTGCCGAGCAGTCATGAAGAGTGATCAGGCTTACACTGTCACTGGGATCGCAGTCAAGTGCCCAAAGTGACAAATCTCAAATAATATTGCTGATGACACTCCAGAAGAGCTGTCCTCAGCTCACAAAGTGATGTCTGTGTGTGTGTGTGTGTGTGCTATAGGGAGGAGCTGTCCAAAATAACCTCGGAAACGCACAGGCCTCATTATGTGAATATATTGGATTTTAATGTCCTTGTCAAGCCGAATGGTTTCCCCTTTGAATACTCTGGAGGTTGGTACAAGCGCACTCCCTAGCTGCTTTCTTACTTGACCTAAAATTCCCTTTTGCTGGCCTTTCTTGTTCTTTGGCTTCATCTTTTTGCATCATTCTCTTACACTGCTCTTCTCTCTTTGTAGAGGCCTCAAGACAGAGGAAGATTTAGTGGATTTACCTGCTGTATTCACATGTAGCAGTAGGTTGAGTCTCAGTGTGTTAAAAATGTTCATTTTCCATTTTTTTCTTTTTTCCCCTTAGCTATTTGTCTTTCAGTCCAGTTATCTAAGTAACTAACTAGCTAACTATTTAATTGTATAGGTAGTATCAAACTACTTAAACATTGAGCAGTTTATGCTAGCTGTTTGTAAGTGTAATCTTGGCCCTGTACGTACTGAAGATGTATGCATCACTAAATTAAAACAAGTTTTACAAACTAAACTCCAAACCAGTTCTTTCATGGAGATTAATAATTGTTGATGAGTATTTACACCAAGTAACTACAATGCAAATGCTGCTCTGCTAACTGACTAAACTAACATTAGCTTGCTAATGCAAGACCTGTTTAGAGTAAAGATAATGTGGAATGTGGTCTTTATACCATAAGTCTTCTGAGTTTATACCATAAACTCAGGAGACTTGGAATTACATTTCACAAAAATAACACAACATGCCCTAAATTACAAAGGCAAACATGGCTAAATGACCTAATAACGTTAGCTAAGCTAGCATAACACATAGTTCCCCACTCAGGCTTAGCTGCATGAAATTACTACTGCTAATGAAACACACATTTCTCCATCTGTGCAGCTATAACTAAAACAAAGTCATACCTCCAGTACAAGTTGTATATCTATCACACACATTCACAAACACCTCCAAACAGGTAACAACATTCCTTTCACATAGCGTGACAGGTAAGGCAAGAAAAGAAATCAAATTACAGCTGCAGTCTAGAGACATTAGTGATCTCCAAATGAACACACTCCTGTCTACAAAGTCACTAACTCTACCACTGTCTCCTTTACACACACACGCACACACCCCACAAAACTGCAGCTTACACAATGGCCACACACATTTCTAAATGTATGGATGCAAGGCCCTGCAATGCATTTCTTCACCTTTACACATGCACAACATTCTCTGTACAAACACACACTTGAAACACACACTCATCCAAGCACACACTCTTCCATCAGTGATGTTCAAGCTCTCAGGCTCGCTGTCTCTGAAGGGATTCCTATCTCACACACTGTACACCAAGAGAGAAGTCGCTTGAATTATTGAAGGCAGAGGGAAAAAGATGGAGAGTGAACAGGGAGCGTGTGCATGGAGGAATGAGAAATAAGTGGACAGAAAAACTGAGGTAGATAGAAATGGAGGTGTTGGTGTTGGGGGAAGCATGGAGACACATAGGGAAGCAGAGTACAGTACAAGGAAATGCACGAAAGGGCGGAGATGCTGAAGGAGGGAGAGGAGACAGGAAGAAAGGGAGGAAGAGGTAAGAAGAATGTGTAGTTTTCCCTGTGGCTTGTTTGACTGCTGATGTAAAGAGGAAATGGCTAAATCAGCAGGGGCTTTTACCTACACTGAGTTTAACTAGTTGCGGAAATACATGCATGCCACACACACACACATTGAAGTCCATGCCCCACGGGACTGAGGGAGATGAAGGGAAAGAAAAACAGACACTGAGGTGTAATGTCTTCTTCATGCTCAGGTTACAATGCTCCATCGAGCTACAGAGGCTTTTTGCGCTTTATTGCTTATTTATGTGTGCAAACCTTTGTGTGTGTGTGTGTGTTTGCTCTGTGTGAGTGGAGAGAGGGACACTGTGTACGTATGTGAATGTGTGTATGTGTCCTATAAACTGACAAATCTGCTGGGGATCTGACTTTCCCCTGGTGCTGGCTTTGTATCAGCACCCAGCTGAACTGTCTCCAACACACACATGTGCACACACACACTTGGACTCTTTTACAGTTTAAACAGCAGGTGGGACAGATAACAGCTATCTAGATATCTGTTTTCACAAAAAAAAAAATCTTGGCTTTTTTGTTTGTTTGTTTTTTTAAGCGTAACTTAACATCTCCCGAATATTTTTTTGTTTTTTGTTTTGCTTGTTTGCTGACCTCCAGTGGTTTCACTTTGTTTCCACATCTCTGCAGTACTGGTGTACTTTAGGACACTGAGACATCTCTGTTTGCTGTCTTTACATATGCAGCAGAGCAAACGTCTACCTATCAATGTTTGTGGAGGTGAGAAAGTTTTGCTTTTCGCTCTTTACACTTCACACAACACTCAGCGCACCAAAATTAAAAAAAATAATAATCATAAAGAAATTGTTTATATGGAAATATCACTAGTATGAGGTCCTTGTTAATCTACCTTTTTATTTACTGCTCCATTCCTGAGTACTATGTATTCAGCTACACCTCGGTGATTAAAGCTGAAGTGTGGGGAAGTTTCTGGCAAGGTATTTCTCTTTGACTGACAACGTTGCCTTCTCATTGTGAAAGCTGTCAGGCAGTATGTATTTACTGCTGGCCAGCTGTGATGACGGTAACACAACCACTCTGGCTGGGCTGCCATTCAGGCACTGCTGCTACACCTCAGGCCAACACAGCAGGATAACTTTCAAAGCATGTGTGTGTTTGGGGGTTGGGTCAGGGGTGTGTATGTGGGTGTTTGTACGTGGGTGTGTGTACGCGTGCATTTATTGGCGAGGCATTCTCCTCCCACATCTGCAGATCACTCATCCTCTGGGAGATGCCCCCCACCCCTCCACTTTCATCAAGCTGCATGGGAAAGTGGGAAATAATTAAGGGGTGAATAGAGTGAAGTGGAAAAGTATAGATGAGGTAGGAAGTACAGTGACACATAAAAGAGGAGAAAAGAGAGAGAGAGATGGCGAGCGATCGAGCTTTAGCGAAAGTAAGGAAAGCGAGCAATGCATGTGGCGCGGTGAAGGCTCTACCGGTCACCATAGCAACCCTTTAAAGGCCGATCCCCAATGCAATTAGAGTGGCTTTGAGGCAGCCAGTCTGAGGGCAGAGAGTATGAAAAATAATGGCAAGAAAGAACAGACAGACTTAAGGGAAACAAAACCGCTGAATGAATGAAAACCAGCTATTATGTGACCAAGTGTGTCAGTAATAATTGGGAGGCGTGCATTCTTCTACGCTGGTTGTGGGAATTTTAATAATGAAGATGCCTCTGGCAAGGCATGTTTATGGGTTTGTACACGAGTGTGTGTGTTTGTGGAAGCTAGTGTGTGCACACATTTACGTAGGTCTCTCTGTGTGAGAGTCTAAGAATGTGGTGGGAAAAAACATGCTGTAGGTTATTTATTGATATCTCTGACCACAGAATCAGAAGGCAAAGGCAAACTTACCCACGTTAGCAATACTTCAACAAGACAAGACAGAGGGAAGGATGGAGAGAGAAGCGGCAGAGGTTGGATTCATAGCAGCACCAAGGGATGAGGGCTTAGACTCAGGCCACCGAAGTGATATTATCAATGAAATTAAACCTCAGAACACAGTCGTATTATTGCTTGCAGTCCTCTCAAGACCTATCCCATTACGTGCAAAAGAGCACAACATAACCAAGCACAATGAGTACCATTTACTTTGGTGGACATAAGATCTGGTTTGTACTTGTTGCTTAAATTAACACATTTAATCTAAAAATGTGTGCAGTACTTCTGTGTCCATCACAAAGCTAACATGCAAACTAAATGTTCAGGTTTGCTTCACAAGGGCCTTGGCTGCGCATCCCACGAGGATCACACTGATTAGTTCATGTTCACACTGCAGATCCACTTCCAGCTACTACGTATGCAGACTGAGGATTTAATATAGAACTGAATTAGTGCTAAATCATAGAAAAGTGCCTCAAAAAGGATTTCAAACATGGGTAAATGTTAAATTAATGGATATAGTGCAAGATTGAAAATATAATGTTTAAACCTGACACTAAAGGTGTCAGTACGATTCAAACAGAATGCTTGCAACTTGGCAACTAAAACCCTCTTTCAAAAATTCAGATGGCTGCATCTAACAATTCCAGTTGTGTAAAGGTGAGAACGTAATATTGATTTAAACTTCTCAATCTTTTTCTGTTCATCACAGAACAACTTGTCACTTTTTATGTGTAAAAATGTATCTAACATTATGAACACACTCAAAAATGTTTCCCATTATCCCCATATGTATGATTCATCACTTCCATGATGGTAGGCTTTTTGCCCTGGAGTATGGCCATTCAGAACAGGTATAAACACTTCTGCCTTTGGATGCTGTCAGACAATATTTCATACAAACTACTTGTCACAACTACACCTCAGCCTTAAGTGTGCCATTATATAATCAGTGGCATGATTGTTTCCCTTTGTGACTGTCCGTCCCACTTGACGTGAACCCAAAATAAAAACACGACCATGTTTTTGAGATGGAGGAAGTTTTTCTTTTTTTGTATCACAAAACGAGCTCTGCTTGCTGGAGGAAGGGGAACATGTTTCATCATGGAGGGTAGTGTGAAATGCTCTGGATGTCGACCTTACAAGACTTACACTCTGCTGCCTGTATGTGCAGCGAGTCAACAGCAACTCCATTCATGTGGGAAACGCTCAGAAGGGAAGCAATAAGGATATTTTTCATTGCACATCCAGGGCAAATTGATGGCTTGTGTTGTGGCCATAGCCTACTGTGTGTTTATAATGTAGCATTTGCACTCCACTGCCCCGATCTTGTGACCCCCAAAGGGAATTTCTACCGCTCCGCTGCCCTTTCACATCTCTATCTTCTCTTGTTTTTTTCCCATTCTCCATCTCATTCCATCCTTTTTTTTCCCTTTCGCTCTCATCTTCTCTTCCCCTTCTGTTCTTTCTTCTCTTTGTACTTTTATCCGTGCACACACACACACACACACACACACATACACATACATCCCAATGTCTTTATGATTTTGCTCTGTCTTCATTTTTCTTTGTCCTTCATTTCATTCGCTCTTTTGCCCCCTCCGCTCCCTCTGGCTCTCTTGTCATGCCTTGTTTTATTGCTTTATACAGTATCTCAAAGCCCCCAGCTAGTCTTCGCTTCTCGATTCCTCCCCACATGCTCTGCTCCCAGTTTCATCTTTCGCCACTGTCGCTCTGTGCTCGTTTTTTGTCTTCCTCTTCCTCTTTCCCTCTCTCCAGTGTTTACACCCTCCATCTGTCTAATCACTCGATCGTCTCCTTCCAGTCTTTTCGCGCTGTTTGTCTTCCCCTCTCCTCTTCTATTTCTTATTGCCTACCCCTCCTCTCTGTTTGCGCCTCCACCACCAAGTGTTATCCCTTCCTCCTCTTCTCCGTCTGTCTCTGTGTACTGGGTCCTGTCCTCAGCCCACAGCTTGGTTGACAAATGGATTATCTCTCCAAAGATACCACATAACCAGACCTCTTTATTTTACCAGCTACAGCTATTTTATAGCTGTCATCAATACAGGTCTTGTCACATATCTCACCAACACTCATATCTTAATTCTGACTAATGTTTACTCCCTTTTAGTTAGTTTTAATTCTTAAAGGAAGCATCCACGTTACCTCATTTTGGAGCATTGATAGAAAAGACTAGTGTTAAATCATAAATAAGTACAACTATCCCTAATTATCTCATCTGTATGATTTAAGGAAAGCACGTTTGTTTCATGTTTTTCTCTGACTTCACTAAAGGGTTAGTGACATGACCTGCAGTGACCTCTTCTCAATTTTTCTCTTATTGCTCTGCTCAGGCCCAAACACTAATGTGAAGAAGATCCCGGATGGGCTCTTCTGGTATTAGAGACATATTACCTTTGAAGTAGGCTGAAATGAAAGTATATTATTCAGGCTGCGAATTGCGACCTGTACAATATTGGATAGGTTAGCTCAGGTGGTTAAGGCTTTTCAAAACTGCCCTTTTGTGGTGAATAATTTAGCATTTTCACAGTGGCAGCCTCCAGTAAAGCCTTGGGCCAGCCACACCTGGCCCATATTTCCGTCAGGAAGAAGTTGTATGAGCCGTGGAACTGTGAACTTTATCCATGACACCAATTGACCTGACATTTCTCACAGTCTGCATTGGAAAGTACATTAAGGACAAGCTCTAGAACTAATGAAATCAGAGACTTGACCTGTGTCCTCCAAATGATGGGGTTCTTTTATTAATTTCATTTACTTTTTCTGTATTTCCACATAGTCACTACAAGGGTGTGGGCAAAGCTGTAAAGTACAAAACTGACTGAATAGAAAATTGTTGATAGTCACAGATTCAGCTGCATGTTACACTAAAGATTCTTCCCAAATTATGAAAGAATGAATTTTGGGGGGAAAGGCTGTCAAAAACCAATCTTTCCCGGTGATTCCTTCTCTCTCTGCTCTTCTAGGCCTCTAGTATGTGTGTACATCAGTGTGTGTATGACCCACACCTCTCCAGCTAGCTCACGACATTTCCCAGTGACACATCTGCTTCAAGCCATTTGTAATGTTCCTGCATTGAAAGAAATACTGGCCTATCCCAACATACACTGATGACGACAGCATCAGCTATTTAAAAATAACTTTAGCTTTTGTTTAGTCAGTCACTGAAGCTGTTAATTTTAGTGAAAAATTCATTGTCATTAAGGACCAGCTAAAACGTTATCCAGCGTATCACTTTCCATATTTACTAGTGTGAGTGTGTGTGGCAGAAGACATAGTTTTCTAGGGCATTTCTGCTTCAGTATGTGAAGTAAAAATGATGAGATTACAACTGATGCATTTAAGTCACGCTAAAGTCAATTCCCAGATATTTTTCGAAACTGCACGGTTTTGTTTTCCAATTGATATATTTGATTGTTGCTCCATCTTTGGTGTATGCAGAGCACAACACATACTGATACAGAAAACCAAATGCATAATTCAAAAAGAATATTTTCAAAGCTGCAGGACCTGGGGCAGCAAATTTGGTCCATGGATTTTTGATGCCAGGGCTGTGCTATAGATTCTGTATGTATCTGAAACAGTGTAGTGTATACAAATCAAAAGAAGCCTATTTGTGCATGTGTGTGCATGTGTGTGTAGGGATGAATTCTTGGAAAGTGCAGCATCAGTAAGTCCATGCATTCTCTTTGCCATTTAATCTCCATGTCATTATCAAGCCACCCCTGCATGGTATGTGTGCGTCTGCATGTGTGTGTGTTCCTTTGCCTCTGTGATTATTACATATTGCATACATTAGAGGATGGATGGCATGTTATTGTGAGAGAATCACAGCTGAGGGAGCAGGAATTGCAGAGAAAGTGAGGAAGATGGATGGAGAAGCATACAGAAGGCACCACGGAGGAGCAGAGGGGAGTAAAGATGTGAGGATTTCTTTGAAGGGATGGGTGGGATACTGTCCTTCTGGACATATAGAGAGGGGTATAACACATGTGGCCCAGACAGGTGCTGTGGTCACAGCCATAGACTGAGTGAGAGACAGAGGCACAGTGAAGAACTGATGTGCCCTACTTACAGCAGCTGAGCAGAGACAGGAAAGGTAGGGTGGGAGGCTTGAATGATGTTAGATTTTGGAAGCAAGCAAACCATGTTGTGTTTTTTTTTTTTTGTGCATTACATCATTGCCAATTTGTTCCTGGGTGTGGGTGTGCCCCTGTAACTCGTTTAGCTTCATGTTCTGCCAACATGCAGCGCCGCTTTGTTGCTCTGTTTCTTTTAACATCTGTGCGTGCGATTTGTTTTCAAACCAGCGGTTCCTCACTGTTGTTGCTCTATTAAATTTACAGGCTTAGCTGTAAACAAGCCAAAATATAAAGACTTTATCTTTTTTGTACACACACACACAGCACTCTGGAGGCCTGGGCCACACAGCTCTCATTAGCCCATCTCACACTCTTTGGCACTGTTTGACCAAGTGGAGCCCTTTATCTGCCCTCCTCCTATTTAAACGAGGTGGGGAGAGGAGCTGGTCCCTGAAGGAGTCAGCAGAATGGAAACCACCACGCGTTAATCAACGCTCCCAAAGTCCACACAGAAACAACTAAGGAGCTGTGCCACTTTAGCCCATTTACTCCAAGTAATATCTTAATGACCAAAAAGGATTTATGGAGGTTTACGTTGTAGGCCACACTGGGCGCTGAGTTTTGTATTTATGCTGCCCTCAGCAGCCTGCTTAATGCAGTGTAGTGACCAACTCACTCTCAGCAACTCACCTGAGGGCTGAGATAACTATTACAGCAACCTGGCTCACAGCATTTAACTCCCATCTCTCGACTTGTTAGGTGGGTACAAATTGATGTGTGATATTGAGGGAATTTAACATGCTCTGAGGGTTTTGCCTTAGGCAGGCGAGTTTATGCATCAGCTTTCTCTCTCACCAATAGGTAAATCAGGCTTCGGTGCTTAGATCTCCTCCTCTTCGCCCAATCTCGCTTCTTGCATTTATTCATCCTTGTCCATGAGTGACAGCATTCCCATTTGATTGACAACACAGCCTGCGCCTGTTACCAGGGAGCTGATCTCACAGATATGACAGCTTTTCATTATTCCTCCTAATAGCGTATGAATAAAGGGGCTGTGGATACACTGTAATACATGCTATCGGCTCACAGAGAAAGAGAGAGGAAGACACATCAAGCCTCAGCTGATAAATTGAAAAAACCCATGCAACGCTGTAATTACACAAACTGAACATACTGAGGTGAAACATAAAGAGAACATGTTGTTGTGATGGACAGTTATGAACATACATTTGTGCAGTGGCTTTGACCCAGTTGGTACTGTGTGAAATATACACTCATAAGAAGCTCTGGTGTCATGGTGGTGAAGTGCAAGCAAGGAAGAAGCTAAATCCCTGCTTTGACCTTTGACCTTTGACCCAGCAGAGTGATTTTTAAGGTATATAGTTTTCACAACTAGGGCAGAGTATAAAACCTAAATACGTTTTTGGTAGACAGTGAAATTTGTCCATAGCACCAAGAATCAAAATCAAGTACTGAAAGCTGCCAGGAAATATATGGTCAGAAATGTACTTGTGTACTTCTTCTTCTTATCAGTTATAGTTTCATGATTATATTTAAATCGTTGCCTATTTTAAGGTCTCAGTCACACCAGTCCTTGCAGTGAAATCAATTTATTTAAGTGGAGTCGCCACAACCTGTGAGTTCACTCACGGGCGTGAAGTAAATCTGTGTAAATTAGCGTCCAGTTCAACTCTGGTGATACTTTATAAACAAATTCATGCTACTGACCAACAACCACCTTGACACTGCTGAAATTTGGGCAGGACAGTAGGCTTTGATTCCCACTGTTCAAGTTTTACTCCCAGGGTTGAAAAATGACTCCTGACCCAGAAGAGTACAGAACGGTCAAATTCTCTCATCTGACACAGCCATTAAAAAAAGAAAGAAAAAAAAAAAAGGAACCAAAATTTCTATTTTTCGTTTAACAGCACTGGTTGATTAGGAACACGTTCAGGAAACAGCGAATAATGAAATGCTTAAGTCTCATTACCGACAGTGTAGCCTAAACAACGATTTTCCTACTCTAATAATGCTGCTAATGAGGTAACCTCCACTAGTCAGGTTGCAGCATATCATAAGTTACATGCTAGTTAAATAGAGTATAAAACTCAGGTGACTGAGAAGATCACTTTAGCTCCTGTTGTTTCTTACAAAAGTCTTTATCTGTATTTCTAAATTTGTCCATCTGTCCCTCTTTCACAGTTCTACTGAATAGGCTTATTTTTCTGAAGGAGAAAGGCATGCTGGGTAATTGAAAGGGGGCAACTGGCACAAGTCAAGCAGATGGAGATGTAGTGTGCGCAGAGCGTGTGTTTGTGTGTGGGGCGGCGTCTGGCAGGAGTCAAACGACTGTGGATTTATCAGCTCCCCAATGAAGGCCAAAAGCATGGCTTGCCAGATCCCACACTCCTTCACACAGACACACACACACCATGCCTTATGCTTTCCAATATACCCCCCCCCCTCATGTGCCTGTCTTTATCTAGGTATCTATTTTTTGGCATCTTGATGTTTTCATCCATCCATCCATTTATCCCGCCATCTTTTTGTGGTTTCTTGGATGGGCTCTGAACCTTTCTCCATTTTCCTTTTCCTCCTCACATCTTTCTGCTGTCTTCATGCCTTTTGGCATTGCCATTCTCAGTCAGCGACAGATGCGGGCAGAAAGAGAGAAGGGGAGAAGGAGACAATAGGAGAAGAAGAAGAAGAAGAAGAAGAAGAGAAGAGTTAGGGAGAGGCAAGGGTTTTCTTGCACTTGTGTTCTAAAGGAAGGTATTTCTTTTATCAACAGTCAAACAGGCTGCTGGGCTCAGTCATCTTGCTTTTTCCCCAACTGTTTGCTGCTGGGTGTCAGGGCCCACACAGTTGGTGCCATACACATACACACACATACACACATGCACACACTACTATTTTTCATGCCTCAATGCGCATGCACAAACACACACATGAACAGAAGCACACTGACACTTAATTCAACAAAAAAGTTCTGTCACCCAAAACAAATATCGACAAATAGACACAGCAGATTTGTGAATTTTTAACGCCTGATTTACTCTGCAAAGTGTCCTTTTTCCTGAAAAGTAGGGGTCACCTTTGTTAAAACTGCATTACCGGAAAACACTGTGGGAACGGCTCAAAAGTCTTTTGAAGCTGCTGTCCTCTCCTTGACTGTTCATATGAGGATTTAAAGGAGCTTCTTGAAGACGCAGAGGAAATAATCCAACGTTTCCATAATCTTGCGTCGATGTATGCACTCAGTCAGTCCCTCACACGCATGTACACATATACACATCAGTATAGCAGTAGACACACTCATACAGACACATACACCTCCTGCAGGTGTTTAACATGTTTCCGATAACCTGCAGAAGCAGTCCGCCGGTGCGTGACAATCATTTACCGTCTTTATTGCGATCTTTGTGGTTCTGCACTGAACTAGATTTGTCACATGTGAACTGAATCTTTGATGGTCTCCGGGCTTTTGAAATACTCCGGGATATTCTGGCCTTTTCATCTCCTTCAGCTTTTTTCATCTCAAAAGAAAATGAATAGGCTTGTCAATCAGCCTTAGCTGGCCACCTGGAAATCATATGATTATGTTTGAAATACTTTGTACGCTGTCACTTTGTAGTGCAAAATGAGCGATTGAAATCTTGATTGAGTATGTGTCCCCTGTGGAAGCACTGTCATGCGTGTAAGGAGAATTATTTATCATTTTAAAGAAAGAATTACAGTTTTTCAGTTTAGGTTTCGTCCCATATGTTGAGGAGGAATCACTGAGGATTTGTCATACAAATGTCCCAAAAATCTCCTCTCTCATGTGGAGTTTGGTATCGACCTCACTTGGAACTTGGACTTGTTCTCCCTACTCATTTGAAGGTGACTTTTCCTTCCCTTCCCCAGCCTAATTGTGGCTGAGGATGAGCCATTTGGCATCACAAGAATTGTTTTATTTTCTGTCTGTAGATTGGCTAAGCTTCACGGGTAAGACTTGGTATGAGGACAACAAACAGCTCAATATGTTTTAAAGTGATTCCAGAGAGAACTGAAGACAAAGACGGAGGATATGAAAAGCCCTCTTTTAGGTCTCTCTTATGCCATACTGCACAGGGATGGACGGAGGGGAAAGGGAAGAGTGCTTTTTTTTCTTTTTTCTTTTTGCTGCCTCACACCTTTTAAAAGTTCTGCAGTTTCAGAGTCAAACAGGAATCCATCCATTGCCCGACAGAAATGCCAGGACGGTATATCCTGAGCACGCACACACACACACACACACACACACACACACACACACACACACTGAAGAATACCCCAGATACTCCAAAAAGCAGGCAGTCTGAGTGTCAGAGTTTAGAGGTTTAATTGGCCAATGTGTCAGTAGAGGAACAGGGTGTGAGAGAAGTGTGGACAATTGCAAAGAGAGAGAGAGAGAGCACATCACCCTCCAAGCTCTCTCTGATTTACAAAGTGTTACCACCAAAGACGTGCTCCTGTCTGATTGTCAGTTTCCTTTTGTATCTCTAGTGTTCCATTCCGTGTTGCAAGCCTAAGTGAGAAAGGTGTGTAACAGTGTATGGACCTGTGCTTGTGTTACATGTGGAGGTCTTTGGTGTTCGTTTGTTTCTGTTCTTGAACACAAAATGCTCCCTTTCTCAGTTTAAGACTTAGTTAAGTTTAGAATTAGAATCAAAGTCAAAGCCCAGTCACACTTGAAAGTGAAATTCAACACTTCTGCCACCTTTTGTCATCACAAAATGTTTGGTTCTGGTTCTTGAAGCTTAGCAACATAGTGCCAACTCTCAGGGCTAGTTGATAAAACACAGTAGCTGATGAGCTAACCGCAGCCAATAAAAGTCTAGTGCTTGTCAATAACTATATATCCCTGGGCTTCTGTCTGTCTCCTCCATAGTGGGACATTTATGAAAGTGGATTGTGCAACACAGCTAATAAACTGCAATAGCTTCCTTCATCTTGAACTCTCTGGGACTCTGTTATCTGAAAGGTAAGCGAGCCAACGGTGTGAGAATAATTTGTACAGCTTTACATCACCCCTGCGAGTGAAGGTTGCAGCGCCTCTATTGGAATTCATTTTGCCACAAAATTTCGTCATTTAAGATGCTGATGTGAGATTGGATGCCATCGGTGGAAATGCCCTCAGTATACTAATACAAGTCCAGTTTTTGTGTGTATGTGTTTCTGTGCATTTGCGTGTCTGCACAGGCACGAAAGGGTAGGAGGGCTCCCTGAAGCAAAGACCTCATTCCAAGGCCTTGCCTGTCAATATTACTGCTACAAATCAGACCTCCCACACCGCTGAGAGCAGCAAATAGTACACACTCACACACAAAAGCACACTCTCACAGACTCCATTGACTAAGGGAAAGTTTTATTACCAATCTCTGCCTGATACAGCTCCCCTGCTACACTTTGGACTGTGCGAGAGTAGTTCTAATGCTCTCTGCCTTGTTTATCTAGTATGTGCAAGATGTGATTATGCATGCACATGGGGGTTAATGCCTGTATTTTATTTGTTTGTGTGCATGCGCATTTGTGCACGTCTGGGTTTTATCAGTATGCATATGTACATGTATGCACTGGTTTGGCCTGTTTGCTCAGTTGGGAAAACAGATTGCACGCTATCTGGACAGAGATGTGCAGTACAACAACAGAGAAAACAAAAATAGTCTGAATCAAATGCATCAGCCTGCTGTCTTTGACACTGTGCCATTTACAGAGCCTTTAAAACCATACAAAAACCCATGATGCATTTCTAATGCTGTGTGTGACCTTTTGTATATTTTGCTTCAGATTATGAAGGTCCACGACTCTAATTTCAGTATTGTATCATGTGATAAAAAAAAAAAAAAATTCTCTGTGATGGTTTTTGCAGTTCATATAATATTGTATTATAACCACCCTACATTTCAACATGCAGATTTTCACTGCTGTCTGACAAACCAAAGTGATTAACATTAATATATCCATACAACATATCTGTCCATTTCTCTTACGGGAATTAAAAGAAGCTAGAAGACGAGGGAAGCTCCATCCCATAAACCAGGCATTGTTTGTAATAATGGAGCTGTGATCAGTCAGTTAAGCCAGTTCTCAGTCATAATAGCGGCGCATCCCACCGGCGGATCACACTGGATCGACAAAAGATCCACCGCTAAACCTGGGTGGTACAGAAGAAGGCTCTTAGCCATCATCATCCATCTGTTCTAGATTCGCCAGAACTTGAGTTTATCTCTCTTCTGACTTTATACTTTTTGCGTGCGTCTGTCAAGGGGAAAAAAAGAGAGGCAGTAAGAGGAAGAAACAAAAAGGCGTGACCGATGGAGAGAGACATGAGAGACAGAAAGAGACCGCTGAAACCCGCTGAGTCTCTTCCCACCTGCCATGTTAATGCGACTGGACGGAGAGGGTGTCAGACAGACTGATGTCACAGTCGTGTCCATCACATGTACTTCCCTCAAACTTGTGAAGTTGGACACCCAAGCCAAACTCTTTTAAGTTTTTAAGTTTCAAATGCAAGCAACCTTAGAGGCAGCTAAACATTTGGTTTTCCTCTTTGCTTTCCAAAAAAAAAATCGTGTCTAGATATGATTCCATACTGACAATATGAGACTGATTTTAGCAAACATTTACTGAAGATCAGGGGTTGTCATACAGTGGACCGTTTCTGTATTGTTAAAGTTGTTGAACATTTTCATAAACTGTTATTTGCATTAACAGTAATAATAAGTAAAGTAATATGACTAATTTCCTCACGTACTGATGATGTGCTTTAGTTCAAAATCAGTCTCATGCGGTTGTGGCTGTTATGATTCAAAGTTCAAGTTAATCACTGCAAAAATTGCTGATAAGGTTATAGAATTAGTCTTCCGCTTTTTTAATGTATTATATTTTCCCCTTGTGGAGCAAATGTTCATGGCTCGAAAATAGTCAACAACATTCGGACTGGAATACGGATTTGAAACCTGTGTAGTAGATAAACAAGTTACATTAGGACTTGGTTCTCATCAACATCATCCAATCAGAAACAAGAAAATGTATCCAGTTCCTTACAGTTCATGTTGTGTCAGGTGACATGTAGGATAATAGTGAGTGACTTCCTCATTCCTGTGAAGGTTGAAGCAACATATTACTGTAACACTGGACGCTTTGCAAGTAGTAGACTATGTATAGAATTAATGTTTTATGTAGTTTCCAACACTTTGCCTAATTAAACTACTAAAAAAAATAAATAAATCTCCCGTTCACTGTTTGGTTTTCTTACAGTTCATTATCCACACATAACCTTTTGTTCTGGGTCTGTATTTAAAAATTTTGGACTGTTATGCGCTGAATTGAATGGTTTGTATTGTTGCATTGATGCACTTTTTTATTTTATTTTTATTTTTATTTTATTTAAACATACACACAGATTTCTGCTGCCTGGTCATGCAAATGTTCCCAACAGCATAATAAAAGCATAATTTAAACAGAATAATTCATCGGTTGAAGCATTGTCAAATCACCCTGTTTGTTTACACAAGCCTGTGATATTGTTCATAATCCAGTATGCAATTTTTTTTTCCTTTACGAATGCATTTAATCACTTCTCTCTGTGAGTGCGAGTGTGTTTGTCACATCCACAGTATCCTTAGGTTTCCAGGAATAAAAAGGGAGGAGACCCAGCTATGTTCACCCAGGAAGAGCTCAGTCTCTCTGGGTGTAGTCAGCCCTCTGTCAGCCTCACTGCTTCGCCAGGCCTTGATCCATGAGGAGAGGGTTATACTTATGTGGTGCAGCCGTCTTCTTCGAATTGATTTGTCTAAGTGGCCATTTATTTTAATTAGCTAATGAATAGACTGGTTGAATGGGATGGATACAGGGTCGTTTGACTCGATCGAGTTTAGAAAGAAGCAATAGAACTTAGTTTACTGGAGAGCAGTTCCCCAGTTGCAATGAATCAAGCAGTGCACCCCGCTGGTTTTCTATTATAAGAGATACAAAGTAAATTAGCCGAATGACAGATAAAATAGTTACAAAAGTGAAAGACAGAGAGAAGACAGAGAGAACAACATAGTGTTTCCAGACATTTAAAGCTGCCTTTATCGTCTGAAGGATCGTCCCCACTCCCAGCGTGTTGTCTCTTCTCATTCAAGGCTTTTCTATCCGTCTGACATCAGATTCATTTTCATTTTTCATGTTGTCAGCAATTTGTGCACCCCTGTAACCCTCTTTAGTCACTCCACAGCACGTTATTTTCACAGTAGATGTAGGAAGGAACTGACCCTTTGCTAAATCCCTCCCCTGAACAGCAATTCTTTTAAAAATGGCTTAAGGATCATATGTATTCAAGGTCTGTCAAGCTTTGGATTTCTCCACATACTGAAGCAGTGTACATTAAGAATGAGAGCAATACTCAGCATTTAGCAGCTGTGTCCTGCTCTTTATCGAATGTGGGAACATTCACACTCCTGTAACCCCAAGATGGTGTTACATTTACCAAACACATCCATTAAGCCTTCTCTTTTGTACCATTTAAACTGAAAAGTTTTTTGAAATTTCTAACATTAAAGCATAAATCTAACATCCCATTGCATGTTGTAAGTGAAGCCGTTGTGTTAGAATGAAATAAGAATCTGATCTCACATTTTACCTGATCATACTTACATGACTGACTAACTGAACTCTGAAATATAAGAACAATGCTGTTTACTTATTTACATTTCCTCTTCATGGATTGGTATTGGTCAGGTGTTGTTGTTGGTCTTTAAGCAAGAAAAACAATCAGCCAGAGAGTTGTCATTTCAGTTGAAAACTGACGGCTGCTGGCTAGAAATGAGAGACCTGCTCTTGACCAGCTTTGTCTGAAATCTAGTATCCACTGTTTCAAATATGACAAAGAATTTTAGGCTTTAATGTAAATCTGGAACTGTAATCTTTAGAGGGTCAAACCAATATAGCTCACATTTACTGGTAGACAGAGTTGCCTGTCACACTAAAAAAAAAAAGGGTCAGGAACTTGAACATCATTAGAGGTTTTGTCTGTCTGTCAGCAGGGTCAGCACCTCACACACCTCCAGTAGAAATCAGGGTTTCAGGTCTGGAGGGGAAACAGCAAGTTGTTAGACACTTATATTCTTTGAAAAAGGTTTGAAACAATGACAGGTGTGAAAACATGAGGCCCTCTGTTGCACAGGTCTGTTAGCATGGACATTTAACCAGCTGTTCTCTTTAAGTTGACAGAAGGTATGTGACATGAGAAACTTGTAACGTCTTGAGTTTTCTCTTACACTGACGTTAAGAACTGAGAATACAGAGTTTGCTGTCTTCACAGAAGCCAGGCATTTAGCTCACCTGCTGTAAGCAGATGGTCCGGAGAACAAAGGCTTTGCAGGGTTTGAGATAGATGATAAAGGTAAAAACAACATGCAGCCAACATATCTGAAATATATCCTGTGAAAAGTCTTTACAACTCCCTGATCAACACTCAGCTGTTGTGCTCCAAAGCTCCAGCTATTTGTTAAATGAAGAAATAAAAGTAACACTGAGCCAAAACATTGTAATTGCAGGCATTGTTAAGACAACCCAGTTTTGCATCGATAAGAATAAAAATTCATGAGCGTGCTTTGAATTCAGGGTTAAGTTACCCTGGATGAGCTAAAGCTAAACAAAGCACAATTAGCAGTCAGTGGAGCAAGAGAGGGAAACTGCACAGCTTTATGAAGGGGAAGGAGAAGAAGAGAGGGAAAGGGACGAAAGAGAGAGCTGGATAAACTATAAGTAAAAGTCGAATGGAGAGGCAGACTCTGCAGAGCAGATGGTTTCAGCGTTTTTGCCCAAGGCACTCCATACACACAGCAATCACTACAAGGAAGGAGAGGGATGATGAGTTGATACACTAACTACACATCTGCACTTCCTCTCCTCCAGTGCTTCAGAAGGGTAGAGAGAGTAGAAAGGAAACTGGAGGAGTTTTGACAGGCATCACCGACGCTGTGCCGCGTTCAGTAGCCTCAGTGTTCAGAGCAATCACAGTTGACGCACAGCATCCATCATCTCATGATACATTTTACCAATACGCTTTCTTTTACATTTTGCCAAAAGTATTGGATATTCCCTTTTCTCTGTCAGGTGGATGTACTGCAACTTTTAGACGCATGCGTATTGTTAAGCTGTAGTTCAGTGTGTACGGGAGCATTTCAAACAGCAAACGCAGCTGACCCGAAATCCTGCAGCTGAGCTTCAGCGTGGAGACCTGTTTGACAGCCAATCTCCTCAGTGTCACTTCACCTGAAAGTACGCTGTGGACAAACACACACAAGTACACAAGTTCATTTAGCCAGGCAGTACATAGGTGTACTGCCTGGCTAAATGAATGGTGAATGATGGATGAGTGTGAGGCTTGGTAGTGTTGCCATCTGTTCCGACATGGGACAGAGAGAGTGGAGGGTTTACGGTTCATTGAGCTTCAAGCCCATCACAGCATTCAGCTCACCTACTGTCCACTGACAACTGGATGAATTCGTGTGTGATAACATGCGAGTAAAGGAGAGTCTACTGTATATGACAGAGTCCCCTCTACTACTGCCTTACTTTATAAAGCAGAAATCATGATCATTTCAAATATGGTAATGTCTGACTCTGTGAGTCCATAGTCGTGCTCAAACCTCTGCTCAGAAGCTGATCCAAAATCAATTTACTCTTTTTCTTTTCTCATTGAAAATCCCTCAGCGTCACACTGCCACGCAGTCAATTTTCTCTGACTCGGCTGCCTGCGTCGCCTCTTCCACATGTTTCCCGTAACTGCCTCGCTCCGTCTCTATTATATGCTCTGCCATTCTCTCTTTACACCACGGTGGTCACTCTAAACACAATTGCCAGTGATTGCTTCATTTCTCCATTTTTGTTTCTTCACGAGAGTTTAGCGTAGGTGAAAGGAAGACTTTGGGCACAAGTTTGTGCAACATTCCTTTAGATGGACTGATAAAGAGGGAAAGCCATAAATAAAGAGAAAATCATCTGTTTCATTTTGACCAGTACTGTCCGACACGTTTGAATCCCCTGACAGCCAAGACTCACGCACACTATGTCATAAAAGTGTGAACAGCCAGTCATATACACCATAACGCAGTGCCATTCTGAGAGATGTGTGCTGTTATAGTCTTTGTGAGTATGATGCAACCTCCTTCTCATCCCCTCCCCCCTCCTCCTCCCGAAGACTGAAGATTATCATAGGAGTGTCATGCCCAAAAGCCAGCAGACAGCTTTGGCCTTTACAACAAAGTATAGGTGCTAATTAGAGACTATGAGCATGTCACCAGACATAAGTGTGTGTGTATGTGTGTGTGTGTGAGTGTGACTGTGACCATCCACGCATGGCTGTATCAGCCTCTTACATTCTAACGCTTCCACTCATCATTTCAATGGGACTTCTGAGATCTGACCCTCTGTGTTATGAGGCCACGTCTCCGGGCAGCCACAGATGGCCTGAAAATGTCAGTTATTCATCTTGCAGGGATATTTTTTTTTTTTTTTGGGTCCATTTTACCTTTTTCTGCTACTCGTACAGAAGAGACTTGCAAAACATATATTACATATTGTTGTAACATATTGTACAAGTGTTGTAATTTACTTTTTTTTGTTGTTGCTTCACCCAGTTTACCTTAAAATGCCTTGTCTGTTTCAATTTCACCTTTATGGCATGATGTGAGAGCTTATCCAGGGTTGAGAGTCTCTGGACTGAAAACACTGAATCTCTTGTGGCCACAACATTGTAAGCTGTTATATTGCGGCTCAACCAGAGTCTTTGGTCTTTTGACAGTGCAGCTATAAACTCAGGAAACTATTTGGAGAGAGTGCTGGTGCAAAGAAACACTAAACAATACAATAGACCCTGCAGTGCAAGAGCCATCAAGGTTTGAGGTGGATTTCTCATTAAAAGAGGGCTTGATTGAGCCCATTATGATGGAATTGTGTCCAGGCTTAAATAGAAATACCTTCAAATGGCAGCCAGGCCACCTTAAGATGAGATATGGCTCATTGGATTATAGCTGCCAGCGAATGCATCCTGGCTGAATGATAACAGTCCCTTTTGAAACAGTGTGAAGTCGCGCCCGAGTGAGGACTCTGGATGACATGTTAGGACTTACTCTCCCGTTTGACTCTCTCCCATTGTCTCATACTTTTCCAGGTGAACAGACTGGAACTGTAGTGCACGTTCACTGAATGTGAGGCAGATTCTCGTTTCATCGTGCTCCTGTTCTCTGAGAGAGTCACTCTGAAATTTTCTATGAACCCACTCTCATCAGGAGCAACCTTGTCTCAGCTTGAAACTTGTGCTGGTGAAATAAAGGAAATCACTGATGCTGAAAAAAAAAAGCCAGATAAAAAGGCAGCCGGTGATAGCAGAGGAGGGAATGGTGCATACAATTCCTGTACTTTATGCTCTAAATGCATTCAAATGTATTAAGAGTAGGAATGAGCCTAGTGAAGGGAAAAAAAAACATATAGCTTATCCAGCTGCCATATGCTTATTTGATGGTCTGGATGTCTCAAGGGTGGGTTAGGTGTCGAGTTTACACACTCTCTGCCGGGACCCACACACACATACCTTCTCTCCGCTGGCACTCTGCCCACAATCTCAGGGCGGCAGAGGAGACAAAATCAGCAAAACGAGGCAGAAAGCGAAGGGAAGGTTAATCCAAAGTGTGAACGACAGAGAAGTGGAGAAGTTTCATATTTAAATATGAGAAACTGTGTAATATGCTACATGCTGTTTTTTTAAATCCTCTGTTAACCACTCACTCGCTCTTTCCTCTCCTCCAACTGGCAATAATTCTCTCCTCCTTCATTTAACCTCCATCTTTTCTGCTTGGTGATGAACATCAGAAGCACGCTGAGTTTAGGCAATTTCTCTCACTTTTCCCTTGTTCTCGCTCTTCTCTTGCGCTGCTTATCAGATCAAAAATAACTGAGCTCCTGGCTTTGTTGTCATGTAAAGGACAGTGGGGAGAAACGTAACTATACTCTATTTGAGATGCACACAAGCTGTTAGCACAGTGCATAGTAAATTATGGTTTGTGGAGCTTCTGGTGCACGACTCTCACTTGATGAATTAATAAAACTACAAGAAGAAGAAGAGGTGCTATCTGGGTTGGAGGCTCCAAGGCCTGAACTCATGAACTCATACTTTATAACGGGTGTTGCTGCGTGCGTGCATGCATTCTGTTTATGTGTTCTCTGTACAGTTGGGTCCAAAACTCACTTTCCCATTCAAGTGAATGCATGCTTGCATTCTCATGCAATATGGATGTCACTGAGTGCTCTGAGTGGACTAGAAGGGAGTGTGTGGGGATGGGCAGCAAAGCAAAACCACAGTAATGTTATGCAAGGCTGCATCACATGTGAAATGGCTCTACAGTATACAGTTTAAGGAATACACTGTCATTTTCGCCGTGTACTGTTCAGAAGAAGTTTTTCCAGCAAATGAGAAATGCATGAATTTAAAATATGTAGCAGCATGCAAAGATGAACACAGCAGGCACGGACAGAGACCAGGTCTGACAGCTTTCCTCGGCCAAACGTACATATTGTATTTGTTTATGTTTTCGGGGGCAGATAATTCATATTCCCAAACAGAACATTCCACACAAAAACACACTCTCATGTGTCACAGACACACACATTCAGCTACATACACACACACACACACGCTGGCTTGCGAGGCCAACATGAATAGCTGTGAAAATCTTGGCCTTCAGTATATTCATAGATTGTATGAAAAATTGATTAGTGAAATGCCACATGTTATCATATTGGAAATCTAAGGCATTTCAGCGAGTGATGGAAGCAGAAATGGCTCCATGATGTGAGTGACACATATGGAGAGGGGTTAAGATATGGTGTGTGTGTGTGAACACTTCCCTGTGTGTTGGCACTTTGTTCCTGTGGAGTTGCTGACAGTGTGTGGATGTTCTTGCTCTTTTTAATGAGCAGATCTCAAGATTAACGCAGGAAGATAATGAGAAACAGCATCGCAGGAAGAGTCTGAGAGTGCCAAAACAGTTGTTCAAATTTTCAGCACCCTGCTAGTTCTGCTGCACATCAGACTGGCTGGTGTTTCCATAACCTGCTCATGGTCCGCAAGACAAGCTGAGCAGTTAACGGCTGGTTTCACATGCTAGTTATGACGTTTCAATTCCTTATGAATAGACTGATTTAACAACTAGAAGCTTCATAATGTTCTTCAACCAAAGCAGTCACCTGTATAAAACCACTGAAGACACTGCTTATCAACATATTTTTATTATTTCTTTCTTCAGAGCACCACCTCTACTGTATCATGTTACTGTTTGAATCCTACGCACATCCTCACATCCTTTTAGAGACTGATCATGCTGGACTGCATGTAATGTTAGCCAAGCTAGCTACTTAGCTTTCAGAATTTATATGTTTTTAAACTTTTGGCTTTTTTCTAACTGTGGGAAAATTGAAGGTGATATGTTGAACAATCTTCACATTAATTAATTCACTTGATGTAGAGCAACTGTGCTCCTGCAAAGTTTTGTCCAACACAAAGAATAAAGGAGGAAAATATTTGTATTTTTACCTAAATGCAGAAGGTGATTAGCTTAGCTTAGCATAAAGGCTGATAGCTGGGGTGAACATGCAGCCTGGATCTGAAAAGCTCTAAAATTCACTAACTAACAAACTGCATCTTGTTTGTTTAATCTGTACACAAAAAGTCACAGTGCCTGGCCACTGATTTCCAAGAAGTGGAACGTTGACTATGTAACTGTTTTCCCCTGTTTACAGTCATAATGCTAAGCTAAGCTAATATCCTGCAAGCTCCTCTTCCTTAGGGCACAGACATGAGAGTGGTTTCAATCTGCACATGTATCTTTTGGGGAACAAAGGAAACAATAAATCCCAAAATGCTGAATTATTCTTTCAAACATGGCTATGTGGTGCAAAAGAAAAAAAAGGCAAAACATCCATGTTCCACTGTTTTCATGTAGCCTATCTGATGTGAGCTGCATAAAACCAAAGATAACAGAACCAAACCACAAACTAAAAGAGACACAGGAACATTAAAACTTGCTTTTGCATATCAGATAGCCACAGTGTGGGCCACAGACTGGAAAACAGTTTTCATCTCTCATATCATCTTTTATATAATGTTTCATTCCTGAAGCATCGTGTAATTGATGTCATGCAGAACAGAGAATAATAAACACAGGCAACTGGGTAAATATTACATTATAAATACATTCAGAAGAAGTAACAGCAAATTTCCATGTTACTAAGTAACAAGGTCTAGCATCCAGCAGTGTCAAACAGAAAATACAGCCCTCAGTCAACTTCTGCATAGTAACAGCAAATGGTTTTACAGCAGATTAATCAACATGTTTTCCCTAAGTTGCCAGGTAACATGTAGGTAACAGGAACCTTTTTTTTTTTTTAATCCTGTGACATTCTGCGAAGTCTGAAAGAGATCTTACACTGCAATTTGATAGGCCCAGATCCTGTAGCAACTGTTTTTACCGAACACCTTCATCTCTTTGTTTTCCCTCACTCTGAGCAACTGAGCTTTCCCTCAGGTCTTAATGCATTGAGATAGATTCCTTTAGATCACAGCCACACAGTACAGCAGGATCTTCACAGAACAAATTCCACACTAATCCCTGTATTGCTTAAGGGCTACAAGCCAAGCAGTAAAGATGGCATAGCACAATTTCACAGCCTGTAGATGAGTCTCGGTACAAAAGAAAATGAGTTACTTCTCTTTTTCTTTTTTTTTTAAACTTTGCTTTTAGATTTTTGTCCGTTTCTCTGTGATGCCGTGTGAGGTCTTGGTGACCTTCTGTTTTGTTTTCTCACTGTTTCTGTGTTGTTTCTGTTTTATCACTTAGGGGCCATTTTCCACATTCCTCCACTTATTGCCATTTTGCCTGACTTCCCACGAGAAGGACAGAGCTTGTGAGTATGTGTGTTGGTCACCAATGCAGTGAGCATCGTCACATGGAAAAGGATAATCACCTCCCTCCAATGATGTGGTCGCGTATCGCCGGGGGCAACCGCTGCCCACGGCAGTCTGTCTGATGTTGACAATCACCACATGCATGCATACACATAGCAGACGTACATCAAGACACTCACAACTGTGACAGCCAATTAATGAGAGGGACGGGATGGAAGAGGAGGGAGAGAAAGGAAGATTCAGAATTACAACATTCCTCATTGTCAAAACTCTTAGCGCTGCTTTGCTCCCATCTGCTAATTAGTTTCTAGCTGTCCCTCCCTTTCTCTCTTTCTTTCTTTCTCTCTCTCTGCTGGATGTGCATGTGGGTCTTTATGACATTTACAGTGCAATTCTGGTCCTTGCAGGTTTTTTCCTACTAATTGTTATAAGCTAAATATACACAGTGTCAGAAAATGGATGTTTAAATTCAGGCGCCGTTTCAGGCAGGTTTTGTCGCGGTTGTGTTTTACATCACAGAGCTTGTGTAGGCAGAAATAAGGGCAGTTTGTGACATTTATTTAGCATTTATCTTGCACACACGCGTGAACAAACAAACTGTTTATCAGAGGAAAACCGAGGGTTGCCTCTGTCTGATGCATGAGACAGGTGCGCTGGATGTTATTGCTTCCATGGAGTCATATTTGCTGGACTGAATGTCCATACAGGTTATGTGGGTGTGAATGTATGTGGCAAATATGTACAGCAGTTACCTAGAGACTCACAAAGCATCTGTGACAGTGCTGGCCTTTAGCAAAGCTGCATGTGATGGAGTGTTTTACATTCTCCCCTGATAAGGTGAATCTTTAATCTGCAAAAGCAATGCATTAACCCAATATGACACTCGGTGTGTGGTTCTTTGGTGTGTGTGTGTATGTGTGTGTGTGTGTGTGTGTGTGTGTGTGTGTGTGTGTGTGTGTGTGTGTGTGTGTGTGTGTG
>JBBMJY010000005.1:14890886-14948645 GCA_037833715.1 Toxotes lorentzi
TGTGTGTGTGTGTGTGTGTGTGTGTGTGTGTGTGTGTGTGTGTGTGTGTGTGTGTGTGTGTGTGTGTGAATCACTGACTTTTCTCCACCTTTCCTTGCTTAAAGGTCACCAGATCACTTGCTTTTACAAAACATGCAAATAAACACAGACACATACGCGCACACTCACACTCCAAATGAGTGTTTAGATCAAGACTGAGTCCCCAAACAGAAAGGATACACAAGCAATCAATTTTGATGCTCGTTATACTGTAATTAAACCACAAGCCTATGAACATTATGCAGGAATATGCAAATTGCAGCGGAGGCAGCCAGTCCGTGACGAATGTTACGCCCAGTGGTTCCGCTCATGCGCGTGGGTTGATTACAGTTTTTAAGATAAATAAATTCCTCTCTTGTTTGTTTATCATCACTTTTTCTCTGTCTTTCTATCTCTCACTTAAATGAAAAGGATTTATCAAATGCAGTGAGGATAGCTCAGCAGGTAAGAGGAGAAAAGATAGATTTCCGTCTCGTATTTTGATGCTTTCCTCCCTCCCTCTTCCTCTGCCTCCTCCTTCATACTTGTCATTGTAATGGGGCTGTTTGATGGTGCACTTTTTGATGATGTGTCCTCTTCCAGGAACAGCATCTGACCACAAATGCTGTGTTACTTTGAACGGCTGAATTTTAAACTCAATTAGCACCTCCGCATACAAATACACACACATACATGCGCGCACACAAGCACACAAAAGCCATCTCGGATGTATTCATGCTGGGCACTGGCACAAATTAGACTGTGAAACACACATGCACGCACCTGAGTGATGAAGCTAATTTGCCCGGGTGGACGTGAGTGAAAGGAATAACGAGGCTTTGATGACTTCACTTGAAGAGAGCTCCACTGTGACATCATCTGTGACCTCAACCTGACCCCTACACTTTGCTCTGATTGGTTCATTCCCCCCTCCCCCTGTGGAAACTCTGCACCTCTGATAGGTTGAATTCCACTGTGAGCGAGAGAGTCAAAGGTGGACAACTGAAGTTGCCATTTATCAAAGACTGGGAATTGGGATTTGGTGGAGAGAGGTAAGCAGAGGAAATGCATTTAGCTGCATTTGTGTGTATTGAAAAGTGGAAAACTGTAGTGTGCTTACTTATTCTGAAAATGACACTATAAGAAATATAATTTGTATCTGTGATGTTGAATTAGAGTTTCAGTTTAAGTTGTCGCACTAAAGCAGTTAAAGTATTTTAAGAGCCAAAAACTGTTGAAATCAGTGGAAACGCAGCTGAGATGTGTTTTTATGTGATTTTAATTTTTATGTCAGTTACATAGTAAATATTAATTTCAGTTCATGGGAAGCGGCTGAAAGCAGCTCAAATTTCTGTTCATGTTGAAGTGCCAGACAGTGTCAGGTTTTTTTTTTTTAAGTCTCTATAATAATACATAACAATAATGAAAATTCAAATAATGATATTAAAGTTAAAAATATAAGATTATGAGCTTGCGTTTACACAAATTCTCACTTTTATTTGCTATCCATCCATCTTTGAGGATAGGAAATAAGAGTCTTATTATACACATATACAAGAATTGAGATACACTCTCAATGTTACCCTGCAGGTGACCTTGAGTGGAAGCTGATGACGTGGTTCAGGATGACACTGTAAACCCTAGCTGTAACCCTTGTGTCGTATTACCGATAGTCTGCCACTAATGGAGATCCTATTCATTGCCTTGAGAACGTCTCTCTCAAAATGACCTCTCCGTGTGCGTTCAAACACATACAACTGCAAGTGCATGCATTTGCACACACACACAGACAATGACACAATGGGGCAAAACAGCATGCATCATTCATTTCTGTAATCAGTGCACCGTCAGTGTATTTGTCTAATGATCCATAATGCATTAGCAAGCTTGGAATTGGGTTTCGGGTTAAGGAACATGGACAAAAAATTACATCTAGAGAATCACATGTGCATGTGCATACATTTTGAACGTGTTCCAACTCCCACGCATACACAAAATCTTTCACAAGTCTGACTGCGAATAATAAGAAAGATGCTGATTGTTTGGATGCTCTGGGGCATCATTGCTTACTGCTATATTCACCAGCAGCAGTGGAATGAATTAATCATAACTTTAGTCATTCTCCAAATTGCCCACTTGTGACGAATAACAGGAGGTAATATGGAGGCCACGTTGAACTCAGCAAATTTGTTTTCAGGTCAGTTTTTGAAATGCTGTTGCCTTGTTTTGCTCTGTTGTTTCTCACCATCCTGTTCTCATGTCCCAGGAGAGCAGCGAAATTTAAAGAAAATAGGGAGAGGATAGAGGAAAAAGCAGTAAATGAAAAGGAGAAAGAGAGAGCAGTAGAAATCCTATGAAAAATGGTGAGCTGTCAGGTGAGTACTGGAGAGGGAGCTGGGCTCTAACTGTTTTGCCCTGACCGCAGAGATTATGTGCGTGTGAGTGCGCCCGTGAGCATACATGACCATGAAGCAAAGCACAGCTGTGTTCACCCACATACACAAATGCATTCTTACAAGGGCATGTGTACACTTTTATAGTACATGCGAGCCTGCACACATGCACAGATGTAACAATAACACGTGGTTCACTTGTATGAAACCCAGTGAAGTAGAAAGAAGACATTGTCCCCTGTTTTTGCTGCTTAAGCTTTTCATTTCCCCGATCCATCTCAACCTTTCCCCTTGTGTCCTTTTCACACTTTTTTCTTTTCTTTTTTTTTTTTTTTACCTTCCTTTCAACCACAACTGTGCCTTTCTCTCCGTTTACCTCCTCTGCTCAGCTCAGCGGTGCTCCCTCTGATTTATGCATGCGGTTCTGTGCCAGCTTAAGAGCACCATATCACAGGCACCTCACTGTAATGTGCTGTGTGTCTGCAGGCGAGCCTTGAGCTGGTACGTTCATTTGATTTGTGTACAGTCAGAACAGAGTCTAAAACCCATTAAGACAAGAGATGGGTGGTGCTTGTTTTGTGTCCAGTTGCCTTGTCTGTGTGTATCTACTAACAAGGTCTTTGTCCAGCTGATTACTGTACGTGGAGAGGATTTAACGAGGTGAGGTTCTCATGTTGAAACAGGCCGTGTGACCAACAGTTTGAAGTTGCCTACTGGTGCTGATGTCGTACATTTAATGCAGCCTCGTCTTCAAAGCAGAAAAATAGTATGTAGCAAACCATGCCACATCTCTTCTGTGCAGCAGTTTATCCACTAGCAAAGCAAGGTTGTATTAAATTGCGTGGTGAAATACAGCTAATGTGATAACTTCCTCCATTTTGGACTCTGCAGTTTTCTCAAAGATCACAAAGCAGTTCAGACAGGGGCACACATTTGTGTTTCAAAGACAACATTTACCTATCGCTGCAGTTCCATTGAAATATATCAATTTTTGGTGTTTCAAATGTGACCGAGACCTTGGACTGAACTCTGGATGAAATAGCATCTGAAATCCTTTTCTGTTCCTGTTAGCTACCTCTCATCAGAGTTTCCTGTCCTTGCTTTATTCTTATAACCTTCCCTCCAAAGCATCTTTCTTTTATTGGCTTTCCTCATCCAACTGCTACATGTGCACCTGCTTTCAGAGACCACCAGGGAAAAGTCAACATTTCTTCTCTCTTTGCTCTCTGCTCTCCACATCTCCTTTTTTTTCTCTTCTCTCTCTGAGAAAGCCTGACCCGCACAGCCTCTAAAACTCTGTCATCTTACTTGCAGCTAAACCGAGCTCCTTTCAGCAGGCAGGATGCATCAGGCCTTTACACTATACATCATCTCCTAGAGATGTTAATAGCGTGATCCTTGCAGAATGTATAGGCATGGTACTCTAGATAACTGTGTCTTGCTTGAAGATGGGTGGGATTGGGAGGTTATCACACAACTTCATGGTATACTGGAGTGAAGAAAATCTGTCTATACCAGCCATATGGAAGGAATACATGCAAGTGTTATTAAACTTTTTCCCCTCTGTTAAGCTGATGGAAATCCCCTATAGGGTGTTTGCAGAGCTGAAGTCAGTGTTCTGTTAATAGGATCTAATTGGAAATGGCTGCTGTTAAGGAAGTTGCTTGGGTTGTCTGAACCTAATCCTGTGGAAATCCCTAAGAAGTTATTAAGAATCTATGTGCTATGTCCTAAATGTAGGACACTGGTTTGCAAACGGAACTAAGCCTTCAGACTCTTTGGGTTTAGCAGTTGCCCCAAAGTTGGAAACTACAGTAATACAATGCACTTGACAAAAGCACTTTGGTGGAAAAAAAAAAAAACAACTGAAAACTTGACTATTTTGTTGAGTTATATGTCCTGTCACTTACTTGTCAAATGCAGGTGTGACTTCAGGTGCTCCCTTTGTATACCTACACAAGCTCAAATGTTTCTGTTGCTACGGCTGTGTTTTCATCTTTAGCTTCTGACAGTTATGGGGGTCATCTTCCTACTTAAGTGCCAGATTAATGTGGTTCTGCAATTTTCACTGGCCTAAAATGCAGAGAAAAAAGTTTAAACAAAATTCAATGAAAAAGGGACATGAGTGAAGATGACATTGTGGAATAAATACCTCAAGTTTGGCTCTTATTTGCCATTGCTATACATGTTAAGTGATTCCTCTCAAAGCTGGATGAGCAGGTAAATTAGCATTCTTTTAGCCAGGGAAGCCTGCTTTTGTCTGCCTCTGTCTGAAATAAAGGATCCATTGTTTTTGAAGAATTTCGAGTGGAAAACCTGCCACTGTGAACTGTATGTGCCGAGAACAGAAAGCTTGACTGGCAACACTGACTAAAGGGGGCAGTCAATTCACTCAAGAATCCATCCATCAACATATTGCCAAGTTTAAACAAATGGAAATCTATGGTTTAGTAGAGCTATTACAGTTAAGCAGGGCTGCTGTAGATTGCTGTGCGGCAACTGCTGTCGCCATGGTCTCATACCTGGTATGAACTGGCCTTGCTTGGTCGGCCCTGTGGGGAATCCTTGGCACATGTCTGGCCCTAATTAATGCCCTTACTGCAGTCTCTTATTAGAGAGGGAGATGGAGAGAGGGAGCAGGAGAGAGAGTCAGTAGAGAGGGGGACTATCAAATATTGATTGTATTTGCATAAATTGCCGCAGTTGTTTAAAGCCCTGCATGACCCCACTTGCTAGCTTTGCACTCTCCGGGCATGCGTAGGGAGAAAAAATAAAGAGAGGCTGAATGAGGAAGAAAAGAGGTGATTAGAGTCAAGAGAATGCCTGGATCTCCCGCAATGCGACATAGTGTAGGCCTCTCAATCAAGCCCTCCCAAAGGCTACGCCACTACTTGTTCTCTTCGTAATTTGCACCAATTATTGTCCCATTAGTGAGCCCACTGTAGTACAGCGGACAGAACATAATGATGCTTTTCTGTTGAGTTGTCATTAATACAATTGGTTGGATAAAACACCTGAGAAGGTGAAGCAGCCACTGCAGTTGCACTCTTTCTATCAATGGTGCAACTTAATAAATGTGGCCTTTGAAATAGAGGAGCAGTACGGAGAAAAGAAGAGAAAATAATTGCTTTTCCCCTCTGCTACCTGGTTCCTCTTCATCCCAGCGGCTGTTCGGTTTGCATCCCATCAAGGTCTGCAGTCTTGGCCCCCAGATCCTCAGTGAGGTGACCCCTTGTGACTGGGGATCCTGTGCGAGCAGGTAGTGGCTGGACTATACGTGATTGTAAAAGTTGCTGGAAGTACAGAGAAGGAGTCTGAGTGTGCGAAAAAGTGCAAGACTAGATGAGTGTGTATTTGTGTTTGTGTGTATATGCATTCAAGAAAGTGTCTATGAGGATATTTAGGATTTACTGTTAACTAAGCTGGAGCCCTCTCTGCAGTTTTAGAGGTTATGCAGAGGAGAACTTTGAGTCCCATAGTTGTTGCCAGAGAACAGAGTGTTCAAATAAATTTGCTCTTCCAGCTATGCTGAAAGATAAAAGAGAGAGAGAGAGAGAGAGAGACAGAGAGAGAGGATGAACTGCAAAACTGACAGAAAAGGCATTACTGGTATATAAAAAACATAGAAAATACCTCAGTCTTTTGTATTTTCATAAAGGATTTTAATCTAAATAGTCAATAAGGCTGAATAATTATAAAGATATGAAGCTAACTGAGCCATTGCAGCCCCAATTTCAGGATTTGATGGCTCTGTTTTTGCCTACTGCAGTGTGAATGAAGATCATGTGAGTCTTAAGAAGTTGGTAATCAGAGTTTAAGTTGATTTATTTACAGCATCCCGTGATACGTCCAATTTTGATTCAAATTTGCGATTTTGTGTTTGCGGTATTCATTACATCCAAGTACCACAAATGACTAGAAACTGATGCAATTTGTACACCAGTGAGTATTAGATAGACATACTTACTGTCACAAAAACTAAACTCAATTTCCATACTAGCATTTTGGTACAAGTGAATGAATTTGCATGTCTGACTATGTCTGACAATATTTTCCTTCTTTCTGTGAGAGAGCTGACTTGACGTTACTCATTTGCACAGTCCAGTCAATTTGTGAACTGGGCTGTGTTGAGTTTTTCAGCAGTGGTTGGAAATGGGTGGGCAGATGAAGCTGTGAGTGACTGAGTTTTTTTGTTGTTGTTGTTTTGTTTTTATCTCACACACCTGTTGTGACCGCCATCATTAATGTACAGGCCGTAGGGTGCACATTTACCTGCACGTCTCTGTGTGCAACATACTATGTGCCATACACATGCAATATGGCGTGCCACTGTCCTGTGTGTGTATGACTGCATATTTTGTGTATGAGAGAGCTAGCAGAGCTGATCAGTGTCCATGCTGAGGGCTTTGTCACAGCTGACCTATATTAGATGAAAGCAGCTGGATCAGTGGCCTGCAGGGACAGCAAAAGAGTTGTGTTCTAATTATCTCTGCAGCTAGCTAGCGACACATCACAGCCGCGCACACACAGACACACTTGCGCAAAGCGCACACCCACGTACACACTTTCCGGCAAATCAATGGGAGCTTGTGAGAGCATCTGCCCTGCTCTGCTTGACGAACGACAGCAGCAGATCCTCTGTGTAGGATTGGCAGGGATACAGCGCCTCATCATTGCATATTAAAAACCCTTTGTGATCGTGGACTACGCCCTTTGGTCCGACTACGACACATATGACACAACTATATTCCACTTTGAGAAGCATAATTACCAGGTGATAAGCTGATGAAATGAAATCAGGCCGTTGTTGTGGTATTTGGGAATTGTAGGAATGCATCCAGTCACCTTGTAAATGATTCCTCGTCTTGTAAATGAAGAAAATGTAATCTGTATATTATCCACTGTTGCCATGGAGCCCCAAACACATGCTGAGGGGGTGCGTTAGCGATAATGAGGCATAGAATGACAACAAGAATAAAAGCCCAGGGAGCTAATGCTAACAGCTAATAGCAATTACTGGACTAATGCTAATGCTAATGGGAGTGTAATAAACAGTTTGGAACCCCGTGGCATCTTCCAGTGCAGTTTAGCTTAGTAGCACTTAGCATTCATCTCATTTTAGCAAGGGTGAATGCACAGTGCTATGCTCCCTCTTTTTTCTTAACACCATTTGCATGAACACAAGTTTGTACACATGTGTAAGCATCAGGTGACACGCTCAAGGAGTTACTTTGTGTAAGCCTCAGCATGTGCTTCTTCTGAAGTCTAAGTAATTTCACACATTCTGTTACCTTTAGGAGGTAATTGAACGCAGCACACACTCAATTAAGCTGTTAGCCTCTTAGTCATCCCCTCCTCTTTCTTTCTCTTTTTTTCTCTCACCATTTCTTTCCACCCCTCACTCTCAGTCCTTTATTTCCATTGCTAATTTTGTTCTCTCCGCTGCTCCCTCGCTCTCCTCCCGTCCCTCCATTTGTGGCTCCAGGGCCTTAGCGCTCCAAGCAGGGGAGCTTTGGCACTAGCCAGAAAGTCAGGGGAGCTTCTTGTTTCGGGACCAACAGGCACAGCTGTACATGTTCTACCACACTGCATCTTCAGGCACTGCCAGGGACCCATTTACAGGTCGGAGCTTATGGGGAGGGGTGCTTTTCCTGTGACGGGGAGAGGCATGTACTGTAGAGAAAATTAAAGAGAAACAGAACTGACTGCTTCTTGCCAGGTATGATCGGGTTTGCTTAAATCAGCTCATCAGAGCTATTTGCAGTTCGAGCTTCCCTGATGTTTTTCTTGTTTTCTTTGTCTCTTCCTGTCTGCAGAGCGAGTTATTTAGCCGACTGTTTCCACCTGAAGACATGGAGCACCATTTCCTGATGAGACTGTGGTAAGTAGAGAGTATGCACGTGCACACACACATGTGCATGTGTAATTCTTGCAGCTACTTGTCACCTGTACCCTCCCATATAAATCCCACTTTTTTTCTTGTGCGTCCTTGAAATCCATCCCCTGGAGGAGCGCGTAAGAGTTCCCAGTGGAACTTCTCAAGGATTAACCCACGTCAGTGAAGCAGCTCTAAGAAAGTGGGGATCAGAAGCATGCCACTCAGTCTGTTCTCTCTGCACAGCCTCCAGTGTCTTGTGCTTGATCTTACGTGTGAAACTGTATTGATTGAGGTACTCCTCTGAAGATGTTTTGCTTTTGAAGCTGCAGTCCATATTCATGGCTGAACACTACATACAGTGGTTTGAGTTGCTCCAACTAAGTGTGGGTTTCGGAGCGCAGCTTTTTCAAAGGTCACTGAATGCACTGTTTGTTTCATAGGAACATCGATGTTGACGTGACAGTGACTGATAGAGACAGTGATAGAGGAAGAGAGGAGAGAAAGATGTCAGGCGAGTGCTGGCTGGCACAGTAGTAAAGTAAAAAATAGCAGGCAGGGCCGACCGATTGTGCTGGCCCGAGGTTGTACTACTATTCTTAGCCTCAGTCTCCTCCTCTTCTCACTTTCTCCCCCCTCTCCCATCCCTCCTTTCTCCTGAGTCTTTTGTTACCACAGTGACGTCAGCGCTCTTCCGTCCATCTGGTGTCTGGTAGCTCTCTGGATCTAACTGCTCTCCCTCTTTAATTGGCTAAAACCACTTAACTGTCTCCCATCCAACTACCTTCCATCCATTTGTCACTTTATTTTTTTATCCTCCATATTCACTGATTTATCCATCACCATCACCACCTCAGCTGATATCAGTCATGTGTCCCTCTTTTTTTTTTTTTTTTTTTTTGGTTTAGAGTTGGATTCACCTGGCAATATGGAGGTCTGGAGCTTCCACTTAATTAAAGCAAGAGAGAGGGCCACTTAGAGACTAAGTGACTTGTGTGATGTGTGTGTGTGTGTGTGTGCGTGCGCGTGCATGTGCATTTTCTCTGATTGGGATGGTAGGGCCGGATTGGTTGTGTTATGTACAAGTGACGTCACAGATGCATCAAAATGTTGCTGCAAGAACCTGAAAACCTTTGTACTTAATGCCAACATGGCTTTGCACCGTTACCACAGTGATATGTCATGCCTGTCATTGCTAACAGGGCAAGTGCAGAGCACTCTAATTCACCTCTGACGAATGTGTGGGTGTGTGTTATATTAAGCGATAACACACGATGAGGTCTCCAGATATAAGAAAATAATGGACCAGGTGGAGGTGACAAATGAAGAAGTATCCTCCAAAGCGTTCATCAGTTTTTGTGTGAATCCCTATACCAAAGCCAGTCACCATAGATTCAGCTCAGCTCATGGTTTGACTAGGCTTCATCAGTGAAGTTTAAGTATTGTTGCTATGGTTACTTGCAATTCAATAGCTTATACCTTGTGAGTTACACAAAGATATTTCTGAAGGAGTCAGATGATAAATAGGCTCAGAAAGAAGAAAAAAAGTTTGGATTCCTGTTTGATCCTAAAATAGTCTGAAAATAAAAATCGATAAATGTATAAATAACTATAAATAATTATAGATGTTTAAAAAAGTACAATATTTCCTGCTGAGATGTTGTAGACTAGAAGTTTAAAGTAGCATAAAAAGGAAATAAGTAGCTCAGTTCATCAGGACTAAGTTTGAGGTGTCCCATTATATGGTTTAAAAATCTCTACACACCAGTGTTTTCACTTACTATGCAGACTGGACCTCAGGACTATGTGGGCATGGGCAGACTATGTTTCACTGACATCTCCCTGACTTACCTTTTTATTTTATTTTTTTTCCATTTTCCTGCACCTTAGGGAAACACAGTTACCATCTTCAATAAGGTGCAGTCACAATGTCTGCTGTGAAACAGCAAAAGGCCTATCTTGTACAAAGCATCAAACTGTAAAGGCACTCTATCAGGACTGTGATTTCTCCATGTCCAAGCATAACTCACACAGATTGGTACAAATGTGACCACACTTCCATGATTCAGACTTCTTGTGACCTCTCGGAATTTCCTGCTTAACTCCCACCCATGGGATTAACATTACACATGGAGGTGGGCAATAAAATATTCCCTGTGCTCCTCTGTGGTACTTTAAATCATTGTTAGAGACGCAATTTTAACCATGGGGAAAATCCCAAGATATGGTCTGAAATAGACATGAACACTCAAACAAAGCCAAAAGAGAAAATCAAAAGCCGACCCAGAGGGACCCAGGAGAGTTGAAGGTGAGACATGAGGCAGATACCGTGTGAGGTGAAACTGAGTCATGACTCAGTAAGATTTGAACATGCAAACATGAAACACATAATGATATAATTATGTGTGATTTACTTTTACTGCAGATGTTATTATCTCAGATGGCCATCACAAGTAAATGTCCATAAATCTGCTTAGAACAGAAGCATCAGAGCTTTTTTGAGAATCAACTTGCTTTTAAATCTTTCTTCAGTATAAGAGTAATCCAGTGATAGCTGTCTGTACATCCATCCATATTCTATACAGCTTAATCCGTCAGGGTCGTGGGGAAGCTGGAGCCTATCCCAGCTGACAACAGGCAAGAGGCAGGGTACACCCTGGACTGGGGTCACTGGTCGCTTGTTGCCATTCAATCGCAGGGCCGACACACAAAGACAGACAGCCACACATGCACACACTCACACCTAGGGGCAGGGAGAACATGCAAACTGCACGGAGGAGCCCAGACCGGGGTTTGAACCGTGCTGTGAGGCGACAGTGCTAACCACAGTGCTAACCATTGCACCCCATCCTGTACAAATACAAATTCGGCAAACTTTTAATGGTGTCAGTTTGTCAAAATAAAATATAGACGAAATATACAAATATAGACAAAAAAAGGGAACTCAAATGAGAATACCAGTACTTGCCTGCATCAGATATTACAACAGCATATTTGAGGATTTCCTTGTGTTTCTGGTGATTCTCAGATTGACCTACATGTCAGTGTTTCCATCGATCAGATTAGCAAAAAGAAATTTACACCATTTTCACCCAAAAAAAAAATCAACTTTCGCACTGACCTGATTTAAAAAGGACAAGCAGCTCTTCAGACAGAAAAAACCTTAAGAGATCCACACAAGGACGTGGCTCTGGACGGAATTTAAATTGTGAGAGGACCAGCAAGGCCACAGGAAAAACAGGAGGTAAATGCAGCTGTAATTATTACCACAGTGAAAAATCACCCACATGCGCGCTCTGCACAGGATTAAAATCACTGACCAGCGCAGATAATAAATCCAGAAATAATTCCGGTGTGAATGGGGCTTAACTTTAACTTGAGCAGAGGTCTAATCAGCTCCAAGTGAAAACACCTGTGTGAAATCACACACCCCACATGAAGTGTCATAGTAAGGTTATAGGCTGCCACAAGCTTCCAGAGTAGCTTGTACTCCTTGGCACAGATTATCCAAGTCTGTGACACTTTACTGGAGAGTGCTGGCTCACCTGTTTCCTAGCTGATCAAATGGGTTGAGACACAGATGCTACAAAATGGTGATGCGTCCTTCCTATATATATCGTATGTAGCGTTGCCAGTGATAAATGTCAACCCTGGTGACGGAAATCTATTGCAGTTTTTTTTTTTACAGTGTGTTTGACTCACCATCATTTAACAGTACAGTAAACTCCATAAAAGGCTTTAAATTGATCTCATGTGAGGTTTATTCTGCAGAGATGAGTCACTTCACTCCATTTTTTTCCCTTTCACTCAAGCTGCACTTCTGAATGGGTGTGTGTCTGTGGATATGCATACATTACTGCACGCATGTATCTGTACTTACATACTTGTGTGTGCATATTGCTTTGTGGCTCTGTGCCCAGTCTCCCTGCAGTCAGCATATGGTTTCTGGGAAAGTAAAACTTCAAACAGCAGGCTTTTGTAGCAGTGAAGGACAGCATCTCATTAGGCAGCACATTAGGATGTGTGTAGTTTACCTTGTGTAGCTGTGAAGAAGCAGACAGAGCTGAGCCTGCAGGAGAACAGGTTATCAATTGTGTTTCTTGATTATCTGCAGAGCAGCTTATCAGCAGCAGATAAGAGAATTAGGCTGAGAATTGTTTTCTCTGTAGCAGTCCTATGTGCCAGCCCCTCGTCTCAGCAACTTAATGCCAGAATAATATCATTTGATTTACTTTATTATTTTCATATTGTACAAAACTAACTTTACTTTTGTTGCTGTTCCGACAGGATTCGACTGTTGTTCGGATCAAAAAAGCTATTTACTTTCCTGCCTCATCTCCGAGCTGCCCAAAAAAAAGGGGGTCATCTGTCACTGTCGAGAGCTGTAGCTGCTACTTTGTATTATTGACAGGAAAATGGACACAATAAAAGAGAGATAACCAAAAAAAGCATGTAATAAATGTGTTCTCTACAGCCCCAGGGGGCTACTGTAGACCACTTAAGACACGATTGTGTTGTTGTCAAGTTCAGAGAAAAAGCATCAACTTGAAGGAGACCAGCAGCTACAGTAATAGTCTGGAACTGAAAATGATAAATGGGATTGTCCCAAAATGATTCTGCTTATCTGATTTTTTTTTTGACAAGAGGATGGAATCAGTTTTTCTGTGGTAAAATTAACATTAGGCAAGTATTTTTATTTTGTGATATTCTTATTCTTTCTTCATCTCTACCTCTCTATCTGTCCATCTGCCCCTTTGTTTCTGATTCATTCGTCACTCACACCCACTTCTTCTCTCTCTCTCTTTCTCTTTCCAGATGATTTATGGATATCTTTTATCAATGTTGAAAGCAGGCCTCATCTCTTCTGAACTAGTCAAGTCCCATATCATACAGTGAAAGCAAAAGAAGAGACTGAAGTAAAGCGACCATTCCAACCTATATGTGTGTGCGCGAAAGAGAGAAGGGAAAAAAGGGGTAGAAGGAGGCAGTGACTGGCTCAGCCTTCATATGATTTAATCAAAGCCATCCATCACATCTGGATAATTAGACAGCAGCATGGATCACATGACCAGAGCCCATCGGTTAGAGCGAACACACACACACACACACTTACACTTACACACATGCATTCGCACTCCTCTCTTTTTTGTCGCAAATATATCAGAGCAAGGAAACAGTGAAGGAGAGGTTCAGCACCGTCCCTGGCTCTGCATACACGCAGCAAAAACATGTTGGCACAAAATTCAGACATAATCAGTCAGCGACAGACGACTGGGAGCAGTTTGAGCCAGTTAGCCTAAGTTGTGCTCCGTCAGTGGGGGTTTCAGTACTTGATGGCCAATTAAATGTGTAGAATTAGTGCTGGCAGTCAAAGGGCTCTGCCCAAAGCCAGCTAATGACCAGAACACAGGGCCTCACTGCAGAAAATGTCAACAAAAAGTCATTCAGTGTCAAGTGAAGTCTTAAACCTAGTCTCAAAATAAGTGAAAACCTGATATTATAACTCCACTTATTTGTATTGTAATATGCTGTTATTTTAAGTTGAGAAATTCTTTGAATGTAAGCAAGATATTTTTTAAGCTGCAATAGCTAATATCTTTTTATTAACTACGAAGGGCTTGTTCATAGTGACGAGGCCACGTCATTATATGGAGATGTTTGGGGTCTGTCAACACTGAGTTATTTCCAGCAGCAGCAGGGAGCTGTTTTCAACAAAAAGTACTAAAACACATCACCTGCAAGGCACCGAACGACAGGCAGGCAAAGTTAGCCACCAGTTAGTCAAACATTTAGCTGCTAAAGACTCTGATATTTTTCTCAGGAGGTGGTGAGGACCAAACCCAGAGTTAAAAGAAGAATGAATACTGGACCAACAAAAACTCATCAGGTGGACACAAACGTGACTACAAATAAATGTTGATGTGTCTGCTGAATGTGTAAATAAGCAGCTGTTTGCTAACACATTGGCCATAATTAATATTTATTGTACCTAAGGCAGCTTTGATGACTGAGTGTCAGTTCAGGCAGATGACTGACATGACATAACATTTGACTTGCTAATATTAATACTAATTGTCTAATAAATTGTCTTATCATTAACTTAGATGTGTATCAGGCCAACAGAGATAAGATACTGGTCTTGTTTTGATATTTTGATCCTGCATTTCCTCGCTGATATGTGGTGTGACACCATGGCAGAGGATGGCAGAGGATCAATCCTCCATTACTTTCATGTGCTAATATTGTCATAATGATTACCTGTCTCGTTGCCAAGTGGTGTAAAGACCCATACTGCCTTTATTCAAATTCCGCTTGAAAAATCTATTGCTGTATCTGAGTAGATCGCTGTTGAATGCAGGAATGACTTTTACCTCCGATACTTGTGTAGTAAAATATTTTGATTTAGACATAATTCAAACAAAAAATAGCAAAGTGCTTTGATCCTCCTACATGAATGCTTAATATATATAAAAAAGTCAACAAAGATTCTGCCAATTACATGCACATCAGAGGATGATGTGTATTGCAACTACAGATTAGCACTAATCCTGCCAAGATGTTTTTTTTTTATTGTGTTAGCTCATAATCAACCAACAATGCTGCTCTTACGCTTTGAGTGATCCAGTTTTAATGGTGACTTTGTGTGTACATTGATTTGATGAGGGGGAGTTCAGTGAATCTATGGGCTCTCATTGGTTTTTAAAACAATAAGAACTAATGAATGTGAGAATACTCTAATGAACGAATGCAAGGGCTTATATACATATAAGGGTTGATCTAGGGTGGTAACAGCGGTTCTGATTGAGACCGCTGAGATATCTTGTCCTTCTCCCTCTCTTCTATTCCTCGCACATTCCCTCATTGATCATGCAGATGAGTGACAAGAATGCAGCGTTGAGATTTTCGAGGGAACGAAAACTTCCCAGCCTTTTTTCCTCTCCGTCTCTCCGCTTCATCATGACTGCTGCACGGCTCGCTCTTGCGTTGTCTTTCGCTGCCACCTTCTCTCCATCTCGCACACTCCAATAAACACAATCACACACACACACCTGCAAAAGAAAATCACATCTTCATTTGTCATTATCACCTTATCTGTTCTTCAGCTGCAATCTTTCTCGCTGCATTTCATTTTCAGTTGTGACTGAGTTGTCGGTGCAGGTAATAAGAAGGTTTGAGCCTAAAACAGATCAGATTTGTCACAGAAACCAGCTGGTAAAGTGAGGTAGGTGCATTTCTGAATATTCAACAGATTCAGGCCTTTCACAAAGTGTGTGTGTGTGTGTGTGCATCTATTCATCTACACGTGTATTTTGTGTGTGTTTCACACATGAATGACTGTGTGTTTATTGTGTCTTGGGGGAAATGAAGGCAGTCGCAAATTCTAGTCACTCGCAGCATTTATGCTCCCACAGTGACCTGCCCTGCCAGTCACAGCTGAAACAACATGTGCTTGCAACACCACAAAACACACACATACACGCACGCCAATGGGACACGTGCAGAGTGTGCACACTGACTAATGCGAGCATTAAGTGACTCCAGCAAGCAGATTCATTCAGTGGTCTAAAAAGAATGGAAATGTACTGTCTCCCCTTGAATTATGCATAGACATAAATGTAAGATGGCATCACAGCTCACTCCAGTCTACTTCTCTCTGGGGTCCTGTGGTGCCGTTTAAAGCTGCACAGTATGTAAATGACCCCAAGAGTCACTGTGAATGGGTGTGATATCCATCAGATGTAAATGAATTTTTGAACATCCAACTCCAAGCACTTTTATGTATGATTCCAGTTATAACAACTTGGAATTTTATCTTGGAGTTTTTGCCATCGCTTCTTTTGGTAATACTAACACTGAACTCACTGAATCTAAATGCTGATATCTGACAATGCAGCAATGTCAAACTCCCAACAACAAATTCCAGGCTAGTCAGACTTATTTGGAAAATAAAATAAAAATGAACAGTAAAATTATTACCCTACCTGTTTGTTGCATGTCGTTCCCCATCTATCTCCCCTCATATCCTTTCATATCTGACTGACTTTAAAATAAAGGCAAAAGATGCTGAAAAATACTTGCAGTTATCTTTTATATGCATTGCGCTGTTATAAAGGTTCTGAAAAGAATATATTGAGGCTTCCAGCTTTGGGCCCTGTCATGTTTAAATAATTCATAGTATTTTTTATTAACTTGAGTCATTTAACAATATTGGAATTAGCACATACATATTAGAGGGAACTCCAGATAACACTACTATAAGAAATTCCTTTCTACTTTATTTCTAACCAGATGTTGTTATTATTTCTCACAGTGTGGCTAAAAACACAATCATTCATGCAGCACTAACCCAGTAAGTTTTGAATTACTGACATCTGTGTGCTGGAAATTTATACGTTGATAGGAGACAGGCGTTACTGACAAGATGAGTAGGAGAGACATACTGAGCGATGTAGAGACATTGTAAATGACTGGATTGAGGTTAAAAATGGCTGTTGCAGATATGGTTACCATGGTGAAAGCAGCCTATAGCAGACAACCTATCGAGCCAATGCAGAGTGAAGCCTGTGGTCATAGCCTTGAGCGTGTTGCACACATGCGCGTATGAAAATGCTCAGCACAGACAGAGTGCACACAGGAAACAGAACACATATCAGCCATATGAGTGGTAATGTAGATATATTAGAGAGTGACAACAGACATACAGATGGACTCATTGATTGATTGATTGGTTTGAGTGTCCTGCAGCACATGATGTGTCATTTTCATAATGTACAGCTGCGGCTTCACTACTTGAACCTTTAATTCATTTTGAAAAAAGCTATAATACCTGACTGCTACTGAGAACTATAGTTAATCTAGTAGCATTGTAGCATCGTTACTCGCCGGCACTGGGAATACCTTTATAAATGTCTTAAGCTTGCATATTAAGAGCTTTGTCTTTTCTCCAAATTATATTTCTCATATGTGGTTCTACGTAGTTCCTTTGGTTGAATTTTCTAAATGTAGAAAAAGTGGACTTTTTTTTGTCTTTCAGGATAGACAAAAAAAAGGGGAAAAGATGGTTTTATGGAAGGACACATGACAGAGCAGAGAGGAAAGGAAGTGTAGGGCATACAAAATGCATCAGTGAGCTGCCTGCCTTCCTGACACTTGACTTTTTCCTCTTCTCTCTCACTTATTTTACATTCTGTCCCTTAGCACCACCACCACATTTCTCTCCTCCATATCCCCTCGTTCTCTCCATCATTTTTTATTTTTTATTTTTTTTTATCTCCGTTCCCCTGACTGTACCCTGACACTCCAAAGCTCTGCTCCCCTCATTAACTCTCTTTCATGGGGCTGCAGATGACAATAATTGGTTTGAAAACAGGAGACAATGGGCTACAAGGATTATCCCCGGCTCACACCCACCACCATCACCACTACCACTACCCCACACCCACACCCACTCCGTGAGGACATCACTGCTCCGCATCCTCGCCTCCACTTCCTGTCCTCCTCTTTCCTGCACACACCAACTCCGCTTGCCCTTTCTTTTTCATGTCCTTTGTTTCATAATTGCTCGTTGATCTCTTCTCTTTCACTCTCATCTTTCCTCAACCCCTTCCTTAAACTTTTTTTCAGTCTCTTGATCTTTAACACACTCACACTTTCTTATTCTCTCTCTTATTTTAGTTTTCTCTATCACCTTCTCCCATTTTCTTTGTTCATATTTTCTCAGAGAGCTGTGAGATCACATATCCCCATAGGGATAAATCCTCTGTTCCTGCCAAGAGTGGAAGTGACATTAGTGACACACACACACACACACCTACACACACACGAACACACAGAAACAGAGTTCTGTGAAATGATAATGACATTTGATTAAACGCTGTGACTAATGTGATGTCATCTTTCCAAGAAAACCATAAACCTGTGACAAAGTGATGGAGGAAAATGGAGCAGAGGGAGGGCAAGGACGGAGAGGGGAGGGCGGTGGGTGAGATGAGAACAGAGCGGGTGAGGAGTGAGAGGTGAGAATAAAAAACAAAACCGAAAGGTACACCATCACCCAAGTTCACCTCATGCAGAGTGGCAGAGAAATGTCAAGCGTCGTCATTCCGCTCCCTCTTACCGCTCTCCATCACCATGTTTTTCCCTGTCAACCTATCCCTCCGTCACCTTCTCCCCCATCTGTTTTCTCTTCGTTTCCGTTTGTTCTAAAGTCACTCTCTCCATTGCTGTTCCTTATCCCTCCCTCTCTCCATCTATACTCTCTCCATCTCATTCCCTCCGGTGAGGGCTCTCAGGTTTCGGCTGTAACTGCTTTAGCGCGAGGGATAATGGTTTGTAATTCACTCCCAGCTCCTCTCTGCTGGTCAGGAGGCCCACTCATGTACAAGCAGAGAGGAGGAGTAATCAGTGTGTGTGTGTGCGTGTGTGTAAAGAGAGAGTCCTATGGATTTTGTATCACCTCTTCAGCTGCATGAGTTCGTGCGTGCTTCTTTCTTTCTGATTGAATTCATGCTAACATGAATGCAGTGTGTTTGGCCTGATTCATGTACGTTTTCTGCACAAAATGTGCATGTATTCATTTCATCCACACTTCCTGACAATGTGTGTGTGTGTGTGTGTGTGTGTGGGTGAGAGAGAGAGAGAGAGAGAGAGTTTGTAATACACAACCTGATGCTGTGTGGGGATCATCTCATACGTTACATAACCCCATGTCAAAATTAAACTCCCTTTTCATCCAGAAATAATGAATGCACACATACAAATATGCAAATGCACTACAATGCAGAAACTGAGAAGCAACACCCCCTCTGCCCCCCTCCCACTGTGGCACCATGGTGCAAGACTCCAATACTCAACCTCCCAAGAGTATAAATAATAAAGGGATGCCATATGTGTCTTCCTGTAAATCTAGATCACCAACTGTGGGCCTGAGGAGGCTTGGTAGGCCCAAGTTTGCCCCAGGGCCTCCAGGGTGGATGGGGGGGGGGGGCTGAGGCTAAGCAGGACCAGGCAGACTGTCCACCGTGCAGTGCCTCAACTCAGGGCGACAAAAACAGAGTGGGAGACTGAAACTGCCTGGATAAAGAGGCCAGTAGCATCTCAAACGACACTGCCCTGTTGCCCACCATAAGTGTGGTACAGCAGAACTGCACTGAGATTTTATTATTGAGTATGTTTTGGTTTTTTTGTTGCACACACACACAGCTTTACAGCTGCTTTCATGAATTTAACTAATTCAGTATACTGTAGATGGAATCTGCAAAACATCTTTCTTGTTTCAAAGATCACACATTTTTTGAAGCAGCTATAATTAATATGTTTATATTAACAGTAGATCACATAACGACGTGTGTTGGGAGGATGTGGGATGCCTTTAGCGATGAGCCCACAGAAAATTATTACCTGTCTCTGCAGTTCCTTTTCAGCTTTATAAAGCTCCGTAGCCTCCTTCAGCTCATTGTGTTGGTTTTTTGGGCCCGAAGTTTTGCTGTTATGGTTCAGTCTCACAACACCGCTAGCATTATTCTCAGCCACAGCAGGAAACTGTTAGTGAAAAAGCTAAAGCTAAAGAGCCAGATACTTTGGACTGGGGTCAGTATGGGCATTCTGAATGGTCTGTAGTTAAGCAGCCCCATGCACAGCAAGCTGCAATGCACTGTCCTGACAGATTTCTGCCATAGCCAGCATTAGGGTTTTCATCAGTTTCAAGCTCTTCTGTGCAACTAGACCACACACGGGGGTCAGCCATCACTTCTCACGCACACCAATGAGCCTTTGCACATGACACATTTAGGAACCTGAACAGATCTACATTTATCCACAAGCACCAGTTGAAGGACCAGATATTGGAAACTGTCTTAAAAGCATAGAACCACAACCAATCATACAGTGCAGCACCACCTCCCTGGTCCGTTCAGCTGCTCCACTGCGCTTTTGATTTAAGCCCCAAGATTTGTTTTCTTTCCAACAGTTAGTGAACTTATCAGGCTCTGACATGGGTGTGTTGCCACTGTCACGGTGCTGATCCTTCCCCCTGTTGGCAGCAAGGTGGAGAGCTGCTTTGTTTGTCGAGATGTGCTCAGCAATTCAATTTCACAGCTCTCTCTTGTCTCAGTGGAGAGCTGAAGGAGCATAAGGAGAGAGGGGACAGTAATTGAAAGGCAGTGGAGCTCATCCTGAGGCCTCTTCTATGTTTTTTTTTCTTTTCTTCCCTTTTTTGTACATCTCTCTTATATTTGTGTGTTTGCCCTGTTTAATGTCACTACTATCATTACTGCTGCAGCATTGGTCTTTTTTGGACACTCCATGTGCCACAAAATAATTTATAATTTAAACACGTCTGACATCTTGCTCTCCCTCCCTTTCTCAACACTTTTGTAGGCAGCAGAAAGCTGATTTGTCCTGAAATCTCTGCCTTGCTTTGAATCAAAGCCCTTTACTTTAATCAATAAAGGATTTACCTGTGTGACAGTAGATAAAATAATTTTAGCCACACGAAAGAACTTAAATTTGCATGGAAAAGTACATTGTTATATGATAACCTAGAGATATTAGATATTAGATTTGCGAGCAAGCCTTTCTTCAAGTTTTAAACAGGAACTGGAACTCTTTCATTTTCCAACTTTTCCTGGAATTGTTCCTTCAGTAAATAAAATCAGATATAAACTTTACATATCCAGTATCTGGTATAACACTGTGAACTGATTCATTTTAAAATATCTAATTATCCTATAAAATAGAGATAAGGGTCCTCGAGTTTGTCATCAGCACAGATCTAGTTAGTTTTATTCTGTATTATACTGATTGTATTACAAAATAATGTTTGTTTCCACTGTTATTGAGGTAAATATTTATTTCAGTCATCAAAAGCATTAAAAAAGAATCTTCAAATGAAAAATAGCAGCACTTTTTAAAATCATTCTTAAAATGACTTTTTTTTTTTTTGGCTAGTCTGGGCTCTGGCTCTCCCTTCGTTGTTTCATTGGAGTGTGAACCAAGTAGGAGTTTTTGTGGAGTGTAACTTTGTCTGAATGAATGTTTTGGCTGGGATTTTAGCCAGATTTTGGAGGCGAGAGAAGGGGGGAGATAGAGAGAGTCACGCTTCATAATTCAGAGGGGATGGGAGATTATGCGCCATCTGTGTCCATATTCCGGTGGCCCTGTCAGAATTGATCCACAACCCCCGACCTTTTCAGATACTGAGTGTTTTCCACTCGCTCTGTCGTGCGTGGTTTGTTAGTGTGCAGGCCTGTGGGTGTTTGTAGTTCTGTGTGTTTTGCACATGAGTCAGCCTGCTGCTCGCTAACCTTTCCACTTGATTACAAAGTGCAGGTCAGATACACACGAATAGTTTTCCTGTCCTTATTTTGTTGTCGCTTAAACCAAAGGTCAGGCGTTTCTGCTAGAATTTGGGATATTACTGACACTAAATACAACCTACACAAACAGGCTGCATGAATGAAGTTAAAGGAACAGTCTGACTTTTTGGGAACTAAGCTTATTTACTTGCTGAGAGTTGTATTACTGAACACTAAATATGAAACTATAGCTGGCAGGTAGTTATCCTAACCTAGCATGAAGATTAGAAACAGCAGAGACTCTGTGAAGTCACTGCACTTGGTCAAGAACTAGTTAAACTACGTAACTCCCCATAAAACCAATACTTGTCCTTTTATATTTAGGTTGGTTTAATACAGAAAAAGTGACAAGAGTAACACCATGTTTATTTACATTGAACGAATATTGTTGTGTCAGTCTCATGGTTTGTGCACACACTATCCTCTCGGTGACTCCGCTGCCATTAATTAATGGAGGGCCTCTGTCATTTCAAAAACAAAATGAAAAAAAAAATAAACAAAACATCGTCTGTGAGCATAACCCAGCCAGCGATTATGCTGCCCCTCACAACGTAATTGGGAAAGCAGTTTAGTTGTATATGAGCATAATTTCTAGGAGACAGGGTTGCACAGATAGGCTGCTGAGAAAAGGTCTTAATGCAGTATAAACACTATATCCATCCCTATATTATTACAGCACAGATGATTTTGTGCTGCGTAATGGAAGAATTACGTGTCTAAGATACATCATAATACTGTATGTGCAACTGAAGAAGAGAAAAAAAAAAACAATGCATCAGATCCAATTGATTCACAGGTGTGGTGGTATTAGCTGTCTTCTCCACAAAATCACAATGGTGACGAATGAGGTGGCTAATCATGCTCTCTTTGTTGTCTGTGTACTTTATTTCCATGAGACAGGTGTCACAGATTACATAGTCTTCAGCAAGTTTCTTTGGCCCGTCAGTGTTACACAATCCAAAGTTGGTCCACATTCTGATTATAAAAGATGCCTCTCTGGCTCTCTATCATTCTGCTAGATTTTTCTCCTTTCCGGCATGTTTGTTAACTTTGCTTTCACCCTTGCATCCTTAATGTTAGGGCAGTCATGACGAAGCCGTTGTCGGCTGTGCCAAAATGGCAACAGAATAAATTTAGAGCACTATCAATACTTGGCACCAGTGTATCAATAATATATTACAGAAGGAAATAGCCACATCGATTTTATGCCCCATTGCATTTTGATTTTGGGTGCTGAAGCTACTGTGGTGGAGAAATGAGTGTCTCATGTACAGTGGAGTTCTCACGGTATGAATGCTGATCAGTTCGAATTATGAGTCCAAAGATGAAGTTCTTGCTTTTTGATTCCGGAGATCTGCCTCCCTGAAAAATAATGGAAAGTTATACTTACATCGTGCATGTTGTCTCTGTCCATCCATCTGCAAAAATAAGGTCTACACAGTGTTTTAAGGTGGAAATACCAATCAGAGAGAGACTGTGTTTCTCTTAGGTAGAAACAGACCCTGATTGGTGATCTTGTACCAGTGTTACACTCTGGAGCTCTTGACCATGAACTGAAGAGAGTGCTGACCTTTAGAATCTATTTTTGCTTTATATTAAATCTATTAGCTCAGGCAAAGATGTACCTCCTGCTCAGAAAATCACTGCATACCCTTTTACCTCCATCCAGTTCTGTACATTGATGTGACATTGTGGGTTAAAGAGCCAAATAAACAGTTTGGGTGGTTTCTGGATACTGGTAGCCATAGTTCAGGGCACAGGAGCAGGGAGAAGGAATAGACTACAAAATGATATGATTCTTGGTATTTTCCATCTTTTTTTCTGCTTTGAAATACACGTTGATGCCTTTTTTTTGAAACAGGCACAGCCTTAACATAAGCACAGTCGAAGGCCTCTAAGGAAGCAAATCGGCTGTGTGATGAGCTTGAACTAAATGACGATCTTACTGTAATTCTCGCCAGGGTAGGGATACTTGAATACAAAGTATGACATGAAAGTCCGGGAGCCTCGCCTCTCACATAGCACACATCAAAGAGCAGACAGGCGAATGACACCAAGCTTCCCTCTGATCCTCAAGGAGTCAAGAATGGGAACAAGTGGTTGACAGTGCTCCTCAAATTGCTCCGTCTCCCCACCCGAGCAGTTCTGCCGCCTCTTCTCTCCCACTCTCACTCCCCCTTCTTAGCTTTTGTGATTTTTATCTTGATTGACTCAAGATTCTACTCAAGATTCTACCCCCTCCCCCACCACCTTGTCACAGATGGCTGAGTAGTTAAGGCCGTTAAGGATTAGTATCGATGTGATGAGCCCAAATCGTTCCGCTTTCATGGCGCCTTTGAAAGTTAGTGAGGTTGCATCACAGATGCCTGTACATAAACTGTGCTTGAGTACACTGAGGCCAAAAAAAAAAAAAAAAAATAGCCCACTCACGGCCAATGAGACTGAGCTGAGGCCACTGTTCATGTGTGTGCGTGTCTCAACAAATATGTGAATTTGTGGGATGTCTAGGTAGTGCTAATGTGATGTAGATTCCTGTCTGATTGTGATTAATTAGATGATGAGAAGTGTGCGCTGACAAGCTGCTTATCCTGATTAGAGAGATCAGCTTCCTGTGAGGGGCAGAACTAACGAGGCTCCTGAACCTCGACACCAAGCTTTCTTAACACATCTGCACCTTTCCTGCACTCTCCTCCCACAGCTTTAGTTTCCTGTCACCGCTCAGCTTCAAAGTCGGTGGCTCCTTGCTTCTTACGGTGCAGATACACCCGTTGTATCTCTTCATAAAACCTGTTGTTATTCCCAGTTTTAATTGGTTGATATACTCATGAATGTCATGAGGAAAATACAGAATAAACATCTGTTTTTTGTGCTAAATTTATCATGTTACAGTTAAATCTTGCAATGGTTTTAACACAGAAGTAAAGTAAACACACCAAGCTTGAAAATCAAAACAATTACCTGAAAGATGCTAAATGCTGTGGGGGAAGGGTGGGGGGGAACAGAGCTAGGTGGTCATTTCCTGGAGGTTTGATCCATTTGTTAGTTTTTTTTTTAAATCACTAAGGTGCAGCCTTAAACCAACAGAAGAGAATTTAAATTTCTGAAAGCAAGGGTGGTATGTTACCAGTATTTTATAAAACCATTAACCCACATGAGGCAGTGCTACTACAATGCAGCAGCACTTCTCAGCTGTTCTAAAATTGCTGTAAAGCACAGTCAGGGTAGTTTATTGCTTAAAAGAGAAGGTCTATGGCAACACAAGTACTTTTCTGATAATTACAAGTGGGAAAAATGGGAACCTTCACCCGAGTAAAGCTCTGACATGTCTGAGCCTAAAGTATAACTCCGCAGACTAAACAGTGCTTTGCAGAATCACTTCTATTAAAAAGTTGGACCACTTGTGCCTCTAAATGAATCACCGCTGTTTGAACACTCATGAGCTGTTCCATGTGCCACCATATTAAAACTAAATTGCTTTGTGGTTCTGGGGTTCAACAGTGGGATTACATGAATCACAAGTGGGCAAAATATTGACAAAATTATACAGTGAGTGGTAACATACACTTGAAGTTTGTTCATAAGCTTTAAAGTCCAAATAAAAAGATATATGCTTGTGCAATGGTTGTACACAGCTGAATGTGTACATTCTGAATGTTTGCTTGCAAAATGGATCTGCATCTTTCCTGATCCAACTTGTACAATCCACCTCGTTCCCTTCTTTCTTTGACCAAAGGGCAGGTTTGTTTTCCGGCCAGGGATGCTACAAACCCCATTTGGTGAACGCTGTAAACCATAAGACAAGCAATCAAAAATCCATTGCATTATATTGGACAATAATTCATCTTGGCTGTTCAGAAGAAGCACTACTTTGTCCACAGAGCTGATTTTCCTCTTACAAGGTTCTCAAGTTTTAATTTTGGTGCCACCGCTGATTCTCAGTACGCTCAGTTCAATGCTCAGTTCAAGGTGCACAGTATCAGTTTTTTCCCTCCTTATCAGACTTCCTGTTTAGAAAAGAAAATATGAAGTCTTTCCTGAAATGAAAATGAGCTGAATTCCGTCACAAAGAGATCTGCAGCAGATGGGTAGACTCGTCTACAAATGTGTAAATTTGAGTTAAGGTGGTTTTATCCTCCACTACTTTGCTGAATATAGCTTCTTCCTCCGTGTAGGAAGGCTTTCTCAGCTGTAGCTGTCTAGCTCATCTGTTTGCCACAGATGGCTTGTCAGTCATACTAGTCTCTAACTCACCAGAGATCCAAAATTTCTCAGAAAGTTTTGCTAAGCGTGTCCCTCTGAGTCATCCCAACTCTCTGTGTTTCTCTCTGATCATGGGTATTTCTCTGAGGGATCATGGCTGTCTCCTATTGTCTCAATTGATGGGTGATGGACAGACTGTCCTCGCTCAGTGACACACACAAACACACACACACACACACACACACACACACACACACACACACACACACACACACACACATTCGCAGGCCTGTGAAGCTGTGTGGTATTAAAAAATATATATATAAGTCCCTTAGCACACAACACAGCTCGTGGTGGAAGAAAAGAGCCTGATGGAGGCGCAAAAGCATGCACTGTATACATACACTATCACACACACTGCAATTTTGCTGTTGGAAACACACTAATCATGGGTACATTGTCTTCCATTACTGCGAGTCAGACAGGTAATCAGGTGGCTGTTTCCATGAGTTCTCTCCTCATTAGTGCTCATTAGCGTTTCCCTCTCCACTCCACTACTTCCATGATCCTGATTATCTGTGGATCTGAAGTTGGCTCAACATGAACAGAGACTTCTTAAAAAGAGCAGCAAAGACACAACAGACCTCATTCATCAAGTGAGCGTGCAGCCAAATCCCATTATTACACTCAGCCTATTTTATCACAGATAATTAGTGTTTATCAATTACCTTTTTTTTTTTTTTTAATTCTAAATGAGGAATCTGCTGCATTAAAATCTGTGACCCCCCGACCTCGTGAGCTGATTTCATTCAAGTCAGGAAAGACTCGTACGTTTAAGACGCTCAAATTTAATGGAGCTCCGCTCATGATTATATGCATCAGGTTGAGTTTATTTGCATGTAATTCAGCATGTGAACAGAATAATTGTTGGTGTTAGATTACATCGCTCATGTGTAGATCATAGTTGAAGTGTGTTTCCTCTAACCTTAACCTGAGCCCAACCTTGACCCTAGCTTGACCAGTTATCTCTGCTAACTTCCAAGCATTAGAATCCAGTGTTTAATATCTTCTGAGGTTTGTTGGGAGTGTTTTTTTTAAATCTGTCTTAAAGTTAAAGGATAGGTTCACATTTTTTTCATCAACCCTCCCGTGCTCATTTGTACAACAGAAACAGCTTTTCTTCACTGTAATTGCTTCTCATGGTCATACTGGCCAAAACAAGATCCTTTTCTAAAGCAATTCCACTGTAAGTGACATGGGACAAAAGTCTGTTTGTGAAAACGTATTTCAAAATTTAACCCAATCTACTCTTCTTTGCTGAGCTACAATGAAAAGATTGTATCATAAAGAAGGAATGTTGTACTAAAAATTCAGTAACTTCAGAAGATAGCCTCTTGATTTGAGTTAGTCAGACTGCTGAAGCCTCATAAACTGCATCTGTGCACCACTTTTACATTGGAATCGCATTAGGAAGTGACCTTTTCATGGCCAGTGATCAGTAACTCTTTTAAATGTACATATGGCCTTGTAAATGATGTTTTAAGGCAGAATGGAAAAATGTGAGTCTATCTTTTATTCCTGTCTTCATTTACAGGCAGATATAATCAGAGACTGGAATGCACATTCTGAAACTTAACAATAAAGCTTTACTGTTTCTGAGCCCACGCAACTCAGCACATTTCACCCTGAAAACGTTAAAAAACAACTAAAAAAGATTCTAACAGCTTATTGTGTTTCTACCACTCTGCACTGCTCCTGTGGATACAGGCACACATCGCTAGGACGACACAGTCCTGTCGATGTTACTGTCGCTGTCAAGACGTGATACAAACCACCAGCACAGAATATGTCAACGTAATCGAAGCAACGCAGGTGGAGGCAACCGTGTCATTTTTGTAAATGACATGTATTTTTTACACACTGTTCAGTTTTTTCTGGGTAACTTTTTTTTTTTTAAGGCCACAGCTTATATTGTAGCACCTCTAAGTGCATGTCATTGTAAAGGGGGTGACATGCAAAGGTGAATATAAGAGAGAATCATTTTTTTAAGCTTAATGCATTTATCTTTATATTTAAGTTTTGTTTTCTTTACATACTACACCACCATGTATCATTGCTTCAAACCATGTCTCACTACATACATGGTTTTTAGATGCCCCACCCAAAAACAAAATGAGCTTTCTTACATTATTCATACCACATAACCCAAAGTAAAACCTGCCGCTCTCCTTGATCTTTTCTTTGACAACTTTATTAGATCTGCATGCTCATTTTCATTGCATGTGACAATTTTATCTCACTAACATTTTATTGAAGCGACAGTTTTTATTGCTATAAAAATCAAAGGCACAGTGAGCCACTAACAGCAGGGAGACGCTGTCGTTCCCTTCACTCCTGCATTCATATCTTCCCGTTTTACTCCATTGAACTAATTGGAAATCTAAGGTACGTACAACCTGTAACTTTCACTTAGTGAGTGTGGGAAAAAAAATGTTTGGATTCCTGCTCAGGCAAGTGTGCTCTTTTGTGCATGCATTTCTGTACAGGCTGTGTGAGTGTGACTACATGTGGAAAAGTTTCCACAATCAGGCATTTTTAAGGACATCTCAGCGCTGAAATTTGTACTGGTTTCAACAATGGCATGATAAATGAGGGCTCGTATCAGCACTGATTAATGAAGTCTTCATTATCTCCTGTTTTCCCTCTTCTTTTCATTCTCGCTCTCGTCTGGTTTCATTGTTTTGCCTGGTTAGATTGCGCTGATTTTGTACTTCATAATGAGACAGGGAACAATGGCAGAGTACTTTTTCACATCTCCTTCTTAGCAATACTTGTTCTTTTGTCTGCATCCCCAATGAATGACTCCTGAATGTCACTCTATTTCTTTTTTTCTTTTTTTTTAAATCTCTCTCTCCCTCATTTTCTGCCAGCAATTCTCACTGATTCTTAACTATGAATGGTGACTGGAATGAATGAGGAGACCTTTCCATTTATAACACTGCTGACTTTTCACTGTATGGAGATTGTAGGCAGCTGTAAACCAAAATACCAATTCATAAAACTTAAATGCTTGTGCATACGTGTTTTGAATTACATGACTAAATGATTTCACCAGTGACTATCCGTCTTTTTGAGGGAACAGCAATTGTAATGCTACGTTGCAGTGTGAATATCCTATTAGATAGTATCAATTACAGAAATGAAATTACCCTCAGTTAATTTGATTTGGATAATATTAGGCTAATAGAAGTGTGCGGTGCACTGTGCTGAATAAGAATTGAGCAAGCAGAATTATACATTCATATAGCACACACCTGCAACCACTGGATGTGAGACGGGCTGGATTTCAAGGTTTTCTTCCTTTGCTTTCTCTCTCTCCCTCTCTCCCTCTCTTTCCTTTCTCTGACACACACTTGACACAAAAGAGTGCAGTAATAACAAGAGCCAGCCACAGTGCAGTGCCAACAAATTCATCACTACGTTAAATAGATTATTTTTGTCTGGCAGTGCAGTGCATAAGCGACACAATAATGGAATTACATACGTCGCTCATCTCCACTGAAAGGAAAAAAATAAAAAATCAAAGTAATGCTTGAATGTTTTGGAGGCTTGTAAAATGAGAAACAGGCCGTTTTTCGGTGACAGTCATAAACAATGTTCTCAAGGTGTTATTGTGCTAGTGGAGACTATTTGTATCCTGTAAACACCTGAGAAAGAACAATGCTTTTAAATGTTTTGGGGAAAGTCCAGGTTAAATCACACATCCTTTGAGACAAGGCCAAATTGAGTCTTAAGTCAAGTCACAAGTCTCCAAAAAATTGCTGAATGCTGGAAACTGACAAGACATTCGAACCTTTTGCTTCCAAAGCCGTGTTTATTGTGTTTTTCACATAATTGACTGTGTGGCTATAAAAGGCCTGTCTGTTGCTGTCATGTGTTTTTAGCTGTGCTTGTGGCGTTGCTCTAGGGATGGCAATGTCTGTTTGTCAGTGCACAGTTATGGTCCAGACTCACATGTTTCAACAATTATTGGATGGGTTGCCATGAAATTTTGTATTTGTGGTTCCCAGAGGATGAATCCTACTGATCACCTGACTTTTCACCCAGGGCCATCATCAGGTCAAAGTTCACTTTGTCCAAAACGTTGGTTTAAGACCAAATACCCGCAAAATTAAATTATTAATGACCTCAGGTTTACTTTGTGGTTGGTGCTAAATAGAAAACGTTGCAATGGAATTAGAAAAACATACCCACTAGCATGTATGCAGCTAGCATTTAGCTCATGCTAGCAGCGCTGGCTAACATGGCTGTAGACTCTTAGGTCCCTTTCACATTGGACACAAAACCCACAAACACCCACCAACATCTGCAGTAGTCACCACCAGTATTTATCGGCAGAAAGACAAACTCATCTGCTGGCAATGGGAAAGGAGCCAATCGCCTTTTTTAGTGGGTTTACCTGCTTTTAAAAAACATCCATTTGTGTTCTACATTTGGTGTAAAAAGGGTATTAGGCAATGTTCAGACCCACTTCATCCCAATCTTGGTCATCCATCAAAAAAGCTGAACGTGGTTGAACTTTTGCTACAACATAATTCAGGAAGATACTGCATTGTCATAACTTTTGTAGGTTGTGAAATTATTCTGAATATAATAAACCATTGATGTGTGCTTTGACAGACATCTGAAGCACATTAATCTGTTAATCCAGCTGGACTGGATCAACTCTCATGACTCACCGGTAGCTTAAGTAACACACACACCCCACCCCTCTGTGTTGTTTTAACACAGGGCTGTTTTTGGTCTGACTGGCCTCTTTTCCTTGTTTATTGTTCAAGGATTTTATCAGGTCAAACTGTGAGACTTAATTATTTTTGCCTTCAAGAGTCAAACCTCACAGCTCTATGCTCACTTCTTGGCCTCTCTCTTGACCAGTGCCCTGCACACGTGTGCAGGGCACTGGCGCATGTGTTTGACAGTGCAGATATCTGGATGCGGGTAGGCTAGTTGTAGCCTGTGCAGCCAGCAGAAGATGGTAGGACACACACACACACATATACACACACACACACACACACACTCATTCTCTATCATAAAACACAGTATTTTCACTGCCTGTCACTTCTTACCTATTGCACAGCTGTGTCCCTGTTGCCAGGAGTGACAGAACACCTCTCAGCACGACACACTTTTCATCTTTTTGTGTGTATCTGTAGGTTGCTGTGTGTGTTTCTCTACCTGTATGTGTGCATGTGTAAAATCCATCCAGTTATTGATTCATGCAGCATGTGGTACAGCGGACACTAAGCCTGCCTTTTAACTAAATGATGTAAACACTTGCCGTTTAGCCAAGATGACTGCTAAACTATTTCTTTTGCACCTTAATGAGATTAAGTGTTATTAAGCCTCCTGCATCTGTTCAATATTGGAGCTCTGCAAACTGTATGCAGCACGTTTAGCAATATTAGCTTTCTCTAATAAGGAGGTGCAGGGAAGGTAAGAGAGGGAGGTTGGAGGAGGGAAAAGTGTGATAGGGATAATAAAAAGTAATAAATATGGGAAGAGAAAAAGGAAGGAGCAGAAAGGAAAGGAAAGGAAATATGTAGAGAAGTACAGAAACAGTAGAGAAGAGGAAGGAAATAAGAGGAAAGGAAAGGAAAAAGGGGAAGGAAAGAGAGGATCGGAAAGAAAAAAGACAGGCAAAAAGAGTAAGCAAAGGAAAGCAAAGGCAAGAAATGGTGACAAGAGGAAGGGAAATAAGAGGACAGGAAAGGGAAGGAAAAGAAAGGAAAGGAGAAGGGAAAGCAAAGGGGAAGACATGGAGGAAAGCAAAGTAGTGGAAAGGAAGGGTAATGACAGGAAAGCTGAGGAAAGAAAAGGAGAGGAGAGGAAAGTGAAGGATAAGCAAAGGAAAGAAAAGGAGAGGAATTGGCCCACCTTTGTGTTGGCTTTGCCCTCAAAGCTACTGTACATGGCAATCCTACATCAAAGCCCCAGCCTAAGCAGCCACACACACACACACACATAAATTCTGCAAATACTCGTATACATTTTGCATATACTTTATTTGCATTTCAAACACGCTTATATTTGTATTTGAAAGATATTCAACTAAACACACACAAATAAGTCCAGATGTTTCTGCACTGCTGACACGGTAGATCCTTTGGAAGACGAGCTGAGGATGATCACCATTATTGATCCCAGTAGGCAACTATACTCTCTCTCTCTCTTTCATAGTGTATGAACACCCATGTGAAATTTATGCAAATATGTTCCACATGTAGTAACCTAGTTCACCAAGTAACCTAGCAACACTAGAATCAGCTGGTTAGAAGTGTGTGTGTGTGTTGTGTGTGTGTTGTGTGAGTGTGTGTGTGTGTGTCCATCCCTCTGCCTGTGATTTGCATCTGTGGACACAACTGCAGCAAGCAGCCATGAATCTGCAGCATGTGGAGGAGTTTGCAGTGATATGTGCTGGGAATCTGTCTGGAAAAGTTGTAAATTATAACTAGAGTGATCCGTCACGCTGCATGATGTTAATTTGTGAGTTACCTCTTTTTCTGATTTTGTCTTTGCTCTTAAAGTGTGTCTTGCTGTGATTTTTTTCTCCCTTCCCTGTAATCATCTGTCAGTCAAACACGAGTTTAGAACTTTGTCAAAAATTTGTGTTTCAGCAGGGTTTTTTTTCCCTTTATTTTCTTTGAGATTGTTCATTCTTTATCATGGAAACAGCAGCTGACGGAACAGTCTCAACACAGTGTCCATATAGTAGCTGTTCTTGCGATCTCGACTGTATTACACCATCAGCAGATAGACTTTGCACTGCTGTCATTTGAAGTCCTTAAAGTTGTCACTTTAACAACCTCTTAATCATATTGGCAAAGTTTTGGTAAAGATTGTTGCTTGGCAGCAAGAGAAGTGTGTGTGCATGTGTGTGTGCATGAGAGATGATATCAGTGAAAAAATGAAACTGAATCATTCATGGCTGAAACTGAAAAGAGCAAACTGGTCCTTCTGCCAGTTTACAAACATGTTGGCATAGCTGAGAATGAAAGTACATTCTTGACCTTGGAAACAGCAGGTGGCAAAATAATTTCCACACGAGTTTCACTACTTTTTTTTTTCTGTTTAACCACGGTGGCTTTTACTGTTCATGCTAATTAACCTCTACACAAAACATTAGAACTTTAAAGTTATAGACTGAAGATAACATTTGAAATTTAAGATTTCAGTTCATCAGTGACAGATTTTTCTGTTCCTTTGATATCTTACAAAAACTTTAAAATGATCTTCTGATGAAAAAAGGCCAAAAACAACCATTGTCCAGTGTAGTAGACTACACTATATTATTTTTGATGATCACTGCCGGCACTAAGCTTGGTAACAAATAAAAGCAAAAAACCACGGCTATCCCACTAACTCACACAGCTAATAGCAAGTCATAACAAGCTGTCTAATATTTTAAATGATGCTCTCCTCTTCGTATGTTTGCGCCAAGTGCATCTGGTTCACTGCTGCTCTGCCTCAATGCAAGGCAGCTTGAGCGCGATTCAAATTTTTCTGTAATGTGTTGTGTTATTACAAATGATGGTGTGAATACAGTAATTTACTGTGCAAACATCAATTTCACAGTAGAATACTAAATTACTGTATTATATTGCGAATATTACAGTAAAATCTTGTGAAAATACAATAATTTATTGTGAAACATTACAGTTAAATGTTGTGAAATGTATATGTGTGTGTGTATGTGTGTGTGCGTGCGTGTGTGCGTGTGCGCGCGCGTCTTGATTCTCCTCTGAGCTGCGGTTTCTACATCTACCTTTGATTTTCTGTCAGGAGAGTTTGTAATACAACACAACACGAGCCACTTGAGAGAGACAGGGAGAGAAAGAAGGAGAGGAGGGAGAGTGGCAGAAAAGAGGGAAAAAGGGATAGGCACAGAGAAGAAAAGAGAAGGAGCGAAAATTATGAAGTGACAAGCTGAGCATGGAAGAAATGAATAACAGAAGGGGAAAGAAGAAGGATGCACGAGCAAGGAGAGTCGTAAAGAAGGGGAATGAGAAGGGACACTTCTGTGTGTTAGAAAAGTAGAGTGGTGGTCACGTAAGAGTACTGGATTGAAGGACGAGCCCTCTCCTGCAGAGGTTTACGTCTAATGACTGACTCTCTGAATGAGCCTGTTATGCCATTTTCTCATTGCCTTTGATCTCTGTTTACTCCCATCTAATATCCCCGGCAATGTCCTCTCATGTTATCCAAGGTAGAGAGGGAAAATGCAGGCCAATTACAAGCGAGCAGCACTCTGCTAAGTGGTGTTGGTATTTTCCCTCTCATTAAGTCACAGTCAGGAGCCCTCTCAGGCTGTTTTACGTGGTGTAAACATACAGCGTTATGCTGCATGTGTTTCTTTATCATGTTCACTGAGTCAAACTGATGAATGTTAGAAAAAAATGGCTTGTTTTAAATGTTTTAAAGAAAAAGGGCATGCACTATGACATTATAATTAACTTAATTTCATCATATATACATATATATACATGTATATATGTAGTGATAGATGTAGCAATCCCAAGAGATAGCAACGTCAGGAAGAAAGAATATAAGAAGCTAAAGAAATACCAAGGGCTGAAAGAAGAGCTAGAAAAGATGTGGACAGTGGTCCCCGTGGTAATCGGAGCTCCAGCAGATCCCAGGGACAACATCTGAGATCTCTGTCCAGAAGAGTGCAGTCCTAAGAACAGATAAGATACTACACAGGACCCTCAAGCTCTCAGGCCCCCATTCAGTTTCCTTCTTATAGAAATGCTATGTTCCATGTCCTGTAAATTGGGGTACCATCATACAATATGTGGAACATAAGATTTCAACCAGTTTAAACAGTGAGGCGGTTATTTAAGTCATGAAAAGACAAACTTCTGATCTGTGGTCTCTCGTGCCGGTAAATCATGACTATTCTATCCAAGAAGCAAAGACAGAAATAGTGTGAAGTTGTTGGAATGCCACCAAACCTCTTACAGAAGAGGAAGGGAAAACAGGGTCAATGGTTTGGCATACATAAGTGCTTCATTCTGCTGCACATCCAGTCTTTGATCAACAGTCGGTGTTGGTTTCTTTGAACAGGGTATATCTTCAGGTCTCAAAAAGTCTTAAGAAGTATTCCTCCAAAACAGGCCTCAGAAGGCATTTATAAGTTATGAATTTAATTTATAAACTGCTGTGGGCAGTAGTGTTAGTTAGCAAATGTTTTTGTATCTGATTGTGGTCAAAAAAATCCATTAAGTTTTATTGGCCCAAGTGTAGTTTGTACCTAAGCTTGACCATGTAAGTCATATCAGAAAACAGTATTATAGCAGCATTTTAATCCTTTTTTAATGGCCATATGCATTTTATACAGTGACTAATAATGTCATCCTGATGATAGAGCCACGTGATAGATCAGACAACCCTCAGGTGGGTAATTTGGGAAGGCCACGATTGAGAATTGATGTTTTATAGCTGCTACTCCCGTCAAGCACAAGTTTGCACAATCAAGCCCTAAGTATCTTTCAGATATGACAACTGATATTTCCACAGATGTTCTTATGACTTGATTATATAGTAGTGCTAGCTTGTGCTTTTGAAGGCATTGTGGTATTGTATGGGTATTCTGTCCCTTTACTGTAGTTTGAGCATGAATTGTATTCTGCCTCCACAAATGAAGTGCCGCCGAAGGAACAGGGACTTGTTTAAATCCTCCTCATCGCCAAATGTCAAAAACCTTCTGGAAGAGCTGCCTCTGCTAACAAACATGTTGGAAGAGAAGGAATGAAAGTGAAAGAATAGAAGACAGGAGGAGAAGTGGAAGGAAAGAAAAAGCAGGTTGTGCATGAGAATATGGAAGGGGTGAGAGATGGGAAAACAGGGCAAGAGGAGGAGGAGACTGGGAGAGGAAGATAGAGGAATTGCCCCCTAGGCACTCTTCAATTTTGCCCTTATGATGGGAGCATATTTCCCCTGTGCTGTGGCCATCATCTCTCTCTCTCATACACAGTCGCTCTCATACTCTCTCTGCCTCTCACTCCTGCATTTCCTCTCAATCTTTCTTGCTGCATTTCTGCTGCGTTTCATTCCTCTGTTACTCTTCAGTCCATTGTCAGCCACTTTCACCAGCACATATTTCTATGTCCAGAGCGTTTGTGTGAGTGTACATCTGAAAGCATCTTCATCCAAAATAGACATGAAAACATGTACCAGACCAGCAGATGCTTTGCATTAAAAAAAAAAAAAACTAACTTAAGCCTTTATTGTCTACTTTTCTTTATATTTCCTTTCACTTATTCCACGTCAGACTCCCTCTCTATATGCACAAAGCTGATGAGCTGCAGCTGCTCAACCTGCCGCTGCTCTCATATTTTACGTGTCCTCTTTCACTGGTCACCCTTGAAATGTTCCACCATCCTTGATTCTTCCAGAATCATGACGGGTTAGCTACAGCCGTCACCAGCCAGTCTGCCAGAGACATGTGTGTGTGTGGTGTGTGTGCATATAAGAGAAAGACAGTGGAAAAATGAAAATAGATCATTCATGGCTAAAAGCTGAGAAGAGCAAATCAGTCCTTCTGCCAGATTCCCAGCATGCATGTCTCTCTGGCTGGTGAAGATGGAAGTGCACGCCAACACACAGCCGAGCCAATCCTCTATTATTTCCCATTCCCATATTTATACATTTCACTATTGTCTGCCTCACTCTCCATTATGGGTGTGCAGAGCTCCAGGGGTTAATGGCATCTTTGAAGTCTACTGTACTGACACATATGGACAGATACCAGACTAATGAAAACTTTCCTATTGTTTGACTACAATTCTATAAGGGCTCTGAGCAGTTCACCTTCTCGTCTTCTTAAATGAGTCGACATATCTGCCCCTGACCACGCTGTAGCTCGGTTCATTGTATCAGCTGTCAAACAAAGCCAGTGTTCAGGAACAATACCCACTGCTGCGCAGCGCTGGCCCGTTTCAATAAAAGCCAACACTGTGCCTGCCTTGTCCAAATGATTGTCTGCTATTGTCTCCCATTACTGTCTGGTAGCATTACAACTATTTAAAGTAGTAATTCTTGACATTTTATATATATTCAGGGAATAGTTGGACATTTTCATAACTTATTTGCTTTCTTGCAGAGAGTTAGATGAGAACTAACAGTCTTTATGCTAAGCTAAGCTAAAGGACTGCTGGCCAGCCATGAGTGTATTACCCAAAATCTTTAACTGTTACTTTCAATCCATGTAATAATTATAGCATAGCATGTATTAGCTGATGAAATATTTCCATGAGAAATGTACTGCGATCTCTGAAAGGATGGCCTTTTACCCTCAGCAGGTTCATTCATGCTCCATAATAACTGGCACATTCACAGCTGTTTGCCCATCAGCTGACTAGTCATACTGATATCAATCCAGGTTTACAGCAGAGATGCTTCTCTCCATAACTCTTCTGATACGCTCATGCCAATTGCTCCCACAGATCCTCCACCCCAACCCCCTTCTTAACATATGCGCAAAGCTTTTGTTATTGTTGATTTAACTAACTCTATTAGAGCCAGATCTCCCAAATCTAACTGCGCATAAGTGTCCCTGACTGAATTATTATCACTGATAATTGTGTTAAACTGATTTCTGATAAACAAATGTTGAGCATTTGGATGCTGCAGTCTTTTCTCTATGGCTGACGATTTGTCTTCCCACCAAACTTGTCTTCTTTTTACATTTTTTCATTGCACTGCTTCCAGACAAGTGAAAACTAAATTTTGAGTGAGGAAAAGATATCAAAATACATTTACTGTATCATTTCAGGGGGTTGAATTTACAGTGTTTCACTGACATGGAACACCCTTTGACCCACAACTCGCAGAGACAGCAGAGAGCGGGCAGAAGCAGCTGTTAGCAAAGTGGGTCAGAGCAGCTGGCATGATCGCATGAATATTTAAAATGAAACAGCTCCAGACTGAAGCCTCTGTAACAATCATGTTGATGCCAAGCAGTATTAAACAATGACAGCATGTTGTACAGCTCCAGCTCCCTACTGAGCAGCTACTGAATATTTCTGACTACTCGGAGAGGAGGGTGACGTTGTCCAAAGAGGAATGGAAATGTAGACAGAAAGGAAAAATATGTGAAGAAGGAAGGGAGGCAGGTAGGGTCAAATCAAATAGTGGCAGTACATCCAGATATGAATTTGAAGAGATCTCTGAAAAGAGAGAGGGTAATTAATGGAAGAGGAGCCGAAGGAGCACCTTGAAAGTCTCAGTGTATTATTTAGTATATAAAATGTGTGTACATAATACTGTAATACCTCAATTATCTGACAAGAAATGAAGAAGAGAGGACAGTGATGGATGACAGACAGATCGGTCGAGGCCAAGAGATGAAAAATGGAAACAAACTTTGTAATTAACTCAACACAGAGAAGTGCTGACAGGCAGAGAGCCAGACGGACTGACAGCTTAAAAAAAAAAAGAAAAGAAAAGAAAAACAAAGAAAGGAGGAGAGCGTAGGGAGAGAAAGACATGACTGGAAGATGGATGGAAGTAGGTCAGGAGGAGAGACTCAGAGGAGAGGGAGACGCGTGGAGGGATGGATAGAGAGAACGAAACAAAGAAGACTGAGAGCCAACGTTCAGCTGCGCTTTTTCTACCTCCATCTTTGTCTGTCTGTGCATATGGGTGTCTTTTAAGCACGTGCACACACGAGCACACGTTCAGACAAGTGTGTGCTTGTCACCGTGATTGACAGCTCCTAGCCAGCAGCCTGCTCCAAAGCCAAAGACTTCATAATAAACAGAACATGGTTTAATTTACTCCTCCAGGCAGAGCGGCTCTGCTCACTTTGCTGTCTATTCATAAACAGGGACACACACATGCAAGTGCGATACACTGCAAAAAATGTCTGTCTCAACAAGCTATGTGGTCCAGCATGTTTACTTCAAGCTGGATCGTTGTTAAAATAAGATAAAATAAATCTGTACATGAAGGAACATAATCTGTGATTCTCAAAAGTATGTAATGAATATTTTTTACTCTTAAAATAAATATTCAGAATTGTAAAGCTGGACTAAAATGAAAATAGATTTTTTTTTTGCTAAGAAATCAGTTTACTGTATAGCCTGTGTCCTTGGCGTTTTTACTCTAGGTTTACGTAGGTTTTTACTCTAATAAATTTATCTGACAACTATAGCTTCTGGTTGCTGTTGAGATTTAAATGTTACATAAAGAAAAACAGGATAAACTTGCAAAATGCAGTGCACTGTTAGAGATTAAACCAGTGGTTTTGACTTGTGACATCTTACAAAGTAAAAATAAAGAATAAAAGTTAAAAAGAAATTGAAGAAAATAATGTTTATTATTGATTCACTAAAGACATATTTCCCGTCTAAACTTCTTACATGGTTTCATTTAAGATTATCCAGGACTTCAAAATAAAAGCATAAATTATAGAAAAACAAACAAAAAACTAAACAAATGAAAACAGGTGTTGCAGCACTTTGTCTCCATAAATATGCCCAGGAGTGCAATGGATATTTTTTGCAGTGAAATGAACACACAGACACACACACAGAGTCGGTGTGAGGTGGCCCGGTCCATCCAGGTGCCACGGCTGTCTGAAATCTGTCCACGGTGGGATGCTGACTTGGAGAGGGCCGTCGTCACGGCTACACCAATGACACGGCTGGATGTGGGGGAGCTTCTTGGGTGGCGGCTCTCATTCAGCCAATCAAGGCAAACAGGCCACGCTCTATTTAATGATTATCCCAGCATCTGTCCCCCATCTCTCATCTCTGTGTGAAAGCCGGCAAAGACGAGCACAAACACACTCTCAGGAGCTCAGAGAATCCTGTCCAGGCGAGCAGCTCGATTCTGGCTTTCATCGAGTAATTTCATCTCAGTTTAATCAGATCTAGAAACGGAATGCTCGTGTGCATTATAAACAGGCTGTGTGCCTGTGATTCATTATATAGTAAGTGGAGATTGTGGTTAATAGAGGATGTGATTATAGCAGCGGCAATTAATGCCAGTTCAATAACATACATGATTACCACATTTGGAATGTAATCTTAGTTGTTATCCATCTGTTGGAAAGGCAATACAAAGATAGTCTTTATCCTTTTTGCGTTCTGTTTACTTTTACTTACAAAAACCAGAGTGTGCGAGCGATAAGGTTTACATTGTGCCACATTCTGGCTGAATCTCGTCAAGGTGAATTGATTTCATTTCCTGCATTTGTTTTGTGGAAAATATCCCATCCTCTCCTGCACTTTTTTTTCCTTTCGAGGCTTCGGTAGGCTTGGTTTCTGCCTGTCCACCTGGATATTGTGAATCATGGTATTGTTCAGCTGCTACTCAAACAGTGAAATTGCTCCGTAATTGATAGCACAGACGTTCGCGAATATGCTCGGACAGACAACAAGGAGTGCTGAGCTGATGAATATAACGATGAACGGGAGAGAGGAGCGAGAGGTGCTAAATGGGAGTGCGAAGCAGAAGCTGAAAAGGCTTCGTGAGAGAGAAAGAAGGGCTAATATTCTTGATTTATCAGCCCAGCAGCCTTTGAGATGAATGAGAAGAGGAAAGCTGTCTGTGGCTCCTTATTGCAGCCTGTGGGATGAATGTTCAGCTATTGCACTGTTTGTCTTTGGTTAGGTAAAAAAAAAAAAAACATAAATAAAAATGTTAATCGGAAACAGAAAAAAAACAGTTTTCACTTTCAATTCATCAGACAACTTGATAAAAGAGAGAAAACAATCTGGACATCAATCTACAAATTCAATTTCTTTTTGTTGTGATTCATTTGTACATCGTATAGTGAATTACACTCCACTGCACCTCCCACATTGTGTCTCACATATACAGTGCAAGAACATCTAATAAGTTATTTATGCCTGTATTCACTCAGAGTCCTGTCTTTTCAGTATTATAGCACTGTTTTCAAATTATTGTCCTTTGTGCAAATCCAGTGTATTCTCATGTGGGCACTATGTGATTTTGCCTGTTTAGAAAGCTTGAAAATCTACTGAGGTAACAGAGGAGTAAGTGGCAGTGATCAGCAACACTTACTCATCATCTCACTGTTTTTCTGTTTAGTGAGAGTAAACTGAGTAACTGAAACTAGAACACCTGATTCAATTATTTGATAAGCTTAATATTTTTATTCATAAATACATTGTGTTCACTCCTGTTTCCTGAGATAGCGACTCTAAATTGGTCACTCCTTTTGTGCCTCCAGGTGAGACCGGTGCAGCCCTGTCACGCCCACAGCGCCCCCTTTCGGCCCGGACGGCCCACCACGCCCCGGCGCCTATGAAAGGGTACCATGTCAGCCGTAGCATGTCCCAGCATTCCTCCGGTGGTGGTGGGGGAGGCCCTTGTCACTGCACGCCTGAGGAATGTGACGGCCCAGGCAGAGACTACTACCAGGGTCACAGTGACGGCCACTATTATCCTCCGGGAGGTCCGGCCGAGGCTCTGGCACTGGAGAGGCACCATTCCCACTCCCACTCCCATTCCCATAGCCACTCTGGAGGAGGCACATTCCCTCGCTCCCACCCCAGCCAGCACCCAGTTCTCCAGTCGTTTGACTCTTGCGAGGAGTGCCTGTCCTCAGGCCACGGAGGGAAGATGCATCGCATTCCCCCAAACCTAATGGACCAGTTTGAGAAGCAGGTGCCCTTTCATCCTGATGGCTTCCACACACTGCAGTACCAGCGCACTTCTAGTGGGGGTGCCGAGCCACGCAGCGAAAGCCCCTCCCGCATCCGTCACCTAGTCAACTCTGTGCAGCGTCTCTTTGCCAAGTCCCATTCCCTGGAAGCGCCTTCCAAGCGGGAGTACAATGGCACAAGAGGAGGTGGGGACTACCGTGGAGAGAGAGGAGGAGGCCACAGGAGTGGAGGGGAGGACGGTGGAGGCCACTACTCAGGCCACCAGTCTCGCTCTACCAGGAGGAGCAAGTCTCGAGAGCGTAGCAAGAGCGGAGACTCGCGGCACGAGTCGGGTAGACGCCACCGCAGCAGGACAGCAGGCTGGTGGAGCTCTGACGACAACCTGGACAGCGACAGCAGCTTCCTGGTGAGCGGGGGCAGACGGGGGTATCCCAGTGGACATGAGAGCCTGGATGCTGCCATCCAGGAGCTCACCATGAAGAAGCCCAAGGATCGTGGCGGTGGGCCCGGGCCAGGGGAGTGCATGGCCTGTACCACAATGGCTCTGGCTGGGAGCGAAGGAGGGGGACACCATGGGCACCACGGCCACTCCCTGAAGAGGAGCACATGGTCAGCCATGACAGTGAGTCAGGCTAGGGAGGTGTACCCTTCCACCAGGGGAGTAAACTACAACAAAGCCCTTGTGCCCATGGAAAGCAAGCTGAAGGAGAGGACCTTCCACTACCTGCAGGTGTGTGTATGCTTGCATGTGTGTGTGTGTGTGTACAAAGGGAATAGAGTTTGTGGGTGACTTTGTTTACTTCTCAGCAGCATAAAGGAGCAATACTTCTGAGTTAGCCACTCAGAAGACCTCACATTTTTCCTGCATGGTTCCCACATATAAGGGCAATGTACATTAGCATATGAAGAAACCACAGTTTACTGTGTTCGGACACAGAAAAGTAGATTAACGTCTATAAATCAGTTTCAGAATCATGTTAATCATATGTCCAACAGTGTTTGTTTTTTGTTTTTAATTTCAAACATGACATGAAATGCTAAAACAGTGCAAAGTTCAAAGGTGTAAATGTCCACCTGAGCAACATCATGGACATGCCTTGTTATTTTGCTGTTTCAAGCATCTCACTCCGTCTACCGAATCCAACACATGCAATTTTCCCTCTGCCCTTTCTCTCATACTCTACACAGGAATTCCTTAAAATGAAAAGTTAATGGCTGTTACAGTGTACCTGCCAAGGCAGTGGAGAGAGCACACACAGTCCTACACACACACAAACACAAACGCTCAAACCTCCAGCTGTGTTGAAGTAGAGCTGCCATGCAGGCTGTGTTTCTACGGAAACAGCAGGTAGCCACAGGAGTCCCTGGTGTTTTTCCAACTCTCATCCCTGAGACACAGCTGAGGTCTGCTGATAGAAGAGACAGTGAGAGCACGGCTGTGTGTGTGTTAACGTTTTCAAAAGACAATTTGCTTCTGTGCCTTAGGCTACCATCACATTCACACCTTAGGACATGAAATGAACTTCCCCACTGCAGCTTTTCTCATATCTCAAGGCGTCACTAGCATGTGTGAAGCATTGTGAATGGAGGGGGGGGGGGTTGTGCTGCATTCAGATGTGCTGAAGTCAGCCAGATTGATCCATGGTTTCAGAGCTGGCATCTTCCTGGAGCTGCAGATATAGAGCTGTTCAGGACTAGATCTCAGGACAAACAGCAGCACAGGTGCCATACTGAAGCAACAGCTCTGAACTGAAGCCTTGTTTTCTGCGAGCAGAGTCTAAAATGTTTGCTGCCAGACCGGTGCAGAGAGAGTGTCTAAAGACTATATATCATACATTGAACAACAGACTTTAAGGCTGCTGTTATCAATACTTTTACAGTAACAATGGATCATACGACTACATGAATATTAAAGTGATCAGAGCTTTATATCCTCTTTTAGCTCATTGTTTTGGTTTTGGTTCACTTTCACTGCGCTCATAGTATCTTTTCTCATAGTATCAGGCGTCTGTTTCAGACACAACGCTCTGAAAACCCACAGTGCGCTATGTTCCCAGCACCAAACAGCAGACAGACAAAGTTAGTAACTAGCTGGTGAATCAGATATTTACCTCAGGAGTTAGTCACAACAATAAACAGAGCATTTGAATAAATGTTGGACACAAACAGAACTTCAACTGGATGGTAATGTTGCTGGATCTGTAAATTTTTATCCAAAACTTTATCCAAAAAAGGTGACAATATGTTAGTTTTCACAGCTTTTTTTTTCGCCGTCTCCGAGCGGCCAAAAATTTCTTACTACAGATTAAACTAACTTTTTATTTTTACTTTGGCTATGTCTTAAAAAATATCCAAAACTTGAATTTTACCATCCCTCACCTGACAGAAATGCTGTGCTTACAGAATCCTCACACCACACAAATCTTAAACCTCAACACAAACCAAAGAAGAATTATAGAGAAACATTTTATCCTCATTCCACTGCACAGATTTGTGCTGTTGCTCGACTCACACTGCATTGGAGTGTGTGTCCACTCCAGGACATGAGCTGTGAAAATAACATTTTTGAAAAGATCCTGACGAGCCTGTCTGGAGCCGGAGGTAAGAAAATTAAGGTAAAATATCCTCATGTGCAACAGTATCACCAGGTTTGACCATCAGGCTATACGGATACGGATGATGGTGTTAAAGTCACAAAAGGGAAAGCAGTCTTGTATAACAGAGAACATGCCGCAAATATATATTGAAGCAATGGGTTTTTGAAACACTGACATGTACGTACAAGCTTATCCTGACAAGTCCACACTGCTCAAGTTTGCTGCACAAAAGCAAGGAAAAAGTGAAAATTAAGGAACAGAAGTGACTGAAGTCCGAATTACAGTGGTCAGAGGCAAAGGGGCTTGTGCAAGGTTTTCTCCCATGGTGTCAACGCCAATCACGATGTGCGGCATCAGAACCCGGCGCTCTCCATTCCCTGAGCCTCTCTCTTCCTCTCGGCCTGTGTCTGATAGATAAGGAATGACAAAAACAAGAATATGGAGCGAAAGTGAAATGAAGACCGAAACAGCGAGGGAGGCAGGGAGAGAGAGTGAGAGACAAAGATTGGGGGGGGGGGCAAGATAGAGGGATGCAGAGATAGCAAAGCAAGCTCAGGGATAGAAAAGAGATAAAGGAGGTGATGGTAGCCAAGGGGCAAAGCGAGAGGAGGAGTGAAAGAGCATGATGAGAAAATGAGAGAGATAGTAGAAGGCCAGGGGGATCAGGAGATTAGGCTACAGCATCTTTTAAGTGACGACCCCGAAAACACACCCTCCTCTGCATGCCACACCCTGGTGTTTCGGCTGTGTGTGTGTGTGTGTGTGTGTGTGTGTGTGTGTGTGTGTGTGTGTGTGTGTAGGTGTTTTCATTTGGTCACATGTGTGTGAGACTAACCTCACACCTCAAAGCATTTGCAAAAACCAAATGATCCAGGGGTCTTTCCTTTTACGTAGTATAAAGCTTTCATCATACTGGAGAAGAAGTGGGATCAGACACAGACACATGCATTTACATATCAGACTGAGTCCTGGTCCTCCAAAATAAGAAGCTGTAAAAGGTTAATAGCTGAATCTCTTATAGAGAGTTCAGTGTGTTCACTAGCTCCCAGTAGCTTCCAGTAACTCTATACAATCTCTCTCTGAGTACTTCTTTCATCGGTCTTTCCTAAAAGAATTATACAAGAATTTATCTGTATTGTAAATCAAATTGCCTTCTATTGCAGCATGTGCTATTAGAAACTGAAACATTCAGGAAACTAAAACATTCAGTCGCAGTTTTTTTAGCTTACAGGAACTACATCTCCCAAGAAGATTTGCAAATACTTAAGCTCCTTGTAACTTTCTTCACAAACATAATTTGTGAAGATTCTCGGGTCATCCAGGTCATGGTTATCCAAGAAAAGTTGAATCGAGAACTGAGGTTCTGAACCGAGGAAGCCTCATGGGTGAGAAGTGAAACATCTTCCAGTAGCTACAAGCAGGTCCAGTTTCCCTTGATTCAGCCTTTCTTGGATGACAAAAATAAGAGAGATAGTATCTAATCATCTAATCATTCTAATCTCGGCAGAGAGCCTAATCTCATAATAGTGTACTTTAAAGAAACAGAAATACATTTTTTAAAAATAAAAATGTTAACTCTTTAAAATAAAAATAAGAAAAACGAGAAAAAAATGAATGCGTTCTAAGGTTGAGTCTTCAGCTATTTGCATTATTACAAATGTCAGTGTGATTTTGAATTAGGATTTCTTACCTAATCACTAATCAGTGTTTTTTTTTGTTTGTTTGTTTTTTTTGAACACTGACATGACTATGAATAATGTGAAAGGTTTCACTTTTAGCAACAAACCAACAGAGAATTATCTGCCAACTGTGAAATTCCCCTCAGCTCTAAGGAGCTTTTTCATTCACTTCTAACCCATTGTTTTGCAGTGTTCGCGGGTCACAAATTCTGCTCACATCTCACCTTTTTTTGGTCAGTTAATGCTAAATTCCTAAAGTTAGCTCATATGAAGATGTAAGAAAACATTTCACAGCTTCACTCAGTGTATGAGGTGTCACATTAAGCTGTTTTTCTTTAGAAAAACTCCCAACAACAGACCAGAAAGGGAGAACATTTTTAAGAGTATGGAGGTTTTCTGACTTTGTTATGAGAAGTCATACATTTTACTGATCTGCAGTGGGAACCTGTCAGTTTTTTGGTTTCATTTCTTTGCTCTTTTATCAGTTCTGTATGTGTTGTCCTCCTCTTTGGTTTCTTGTCTTGAGAGTGTCCCTGTGTATGTGTGTTTTCCATTTGTTACCTCATCAGACTCTTTTTCATCTGCTTGTCCGTCTTCCTGCTCTCTGTCCGCTTAAGTCTGCTGTTCTGCTTCCCTGTTTTCTTGTTTTGTCACCCTATACATCTGTCTGTCTCTCTGTATGCCACCTGCCGTTCCTGTCTGTCTCTCTTACATTTTGCCTGTCTGTCCTCTCTGCTTGTCTACCTTGCCTTTCTGTGTATTTGTTAATTTGCTCTGTCTGTCGGCTTCTGCTTACACTGTTCTTCCTTCTCTGTGTCAGTGTTTCTCCAGCTGTCAGAGTTTCTCTCTCTCTGTAAGTCCTCCTTTGTCCCTTTCTCTCTTTCTCCAGCATCATCATCCCATGCGTAGGCATATACTGTTATGTGCATGCGTGTGTGCGCTCTCTCATCGTGTGCATGAGCATGCTTGAGCTGTCCGTGTTGTTTATACATATATGTTGTCTGTTTAGTCACGGAAGTCTGTAGAGTAATGCAATTTCAATTCTCTGTTTGTCCTGTACATACTGCAGAATTGACAATAAAGCTGACTTTGACTTTGACTTTGACTTTGGCGTGTTTGCTTTACAACCCAACGCTGTGTGCCCGTGTGCCAGGACTGTACGCCTGAATCATCGCTGTCCTTCTGTTTGAGGTGTGAAATATTTTTCAGCGATGAAATATATTTCTGTTTTGAGAAGTCTTTTGACTTTGCTAACAGATATTGGGAAGACACTGCCAACAGCGCAGTGAAAACACCTTCAATATCTCAACACTGATTAATTCACGTTGTCATTAACTGCTTTTCCCTTAGCAGTTGGTGTAGACGAAGAATGCATACTTACTTTTAACTCATATTAACTCTGTGTTTAATCCATTTATAGAGAATCGTACTAAACAAACTTGACCATGTGTCTTCTTCCACATGGTTGTACACTTCTACTCACTACATGTTGTATTTTCCTCCTTACTCATTCTTATGTTTACCTATAACTATGTGAACGTTCATGTGAATGTGTCTCAGGTCCCTTCAGAAGACTGGGGAGGTGGATACGGCAGTGGCGGCGCGGCCGACAGCGGAGGAGAGATTCCTTGCCGCCGCATGCGAAGCGGAAGCTACATCAAGGCCATGGGTGACGACGACAGTGTTGACTCAGACACCAGCCCCAAAGCCTCGCCCAAGTCCACCCTGATTGCTCAGAGGGACGCCTTTAGACGATCTATCAGCATGGATCAAAGGTCAGATGTCACAAATGTAATGTTTATGTACATGTTGAAAGACGTGCATGCCACTCTGCTGCAACCTGAGTCTACTGTTCTAACAATCAGCTGGACTCAATTATCTTGCTAAATTGCAAGGAAACTACCTGTAGTTAGACATCTATCTATAAACACACCATGTGGTGGAAATTGCTCCAGTTTCCAGTAATTTACTTTTGTCACAGTATGATATAGAAAACACAGTTCAGTTATCATTTTAAAAAAAGGAGACATAATTTCCTTGCATCATACTGTGTGCAGTACATTTATATACTGTGGACAAGTTCTTTAGGGACCTGGGGTTTGTCGTAGGACATTTTCAGATCTAACTGCACTTCTACTTACCCAACGTGGACATAAATATATTCAGTAGCATAATGATTTCATATAAAATAAAATATTTGAGTTATGATTTGATGCTTTTCAGTTTTTCCCGTTTGACAAAGGAATGCAGCATGAATAACTCTCAAAATGATTACAACTGGCTTTGTTATAGAACATGACTCAGTGACATTTTATTTGATTGTCGCGGTTAACCAAATGGTGCACCGTGTGTTATAAATATGTCAAAAATAGCAAAGCAAATGGCTGTAGATTTCACAGCCAGAATACAGCACCAACTAGGCGATGGTTTCATTACGCACTGTAGTTCATTATGCTGATTTTATTTATTATATTTTTCATCCAGGTACTCGTGTAAGCAGTGTACAGATTCCTACCCTAACAGCCGTACCACACCCAAAACCCACACCCGGTCTCGTAGTTACACCCGCTCTCTGACCAGCTCACAGGTAACAAATAATGTGGTTTATTTGTGTGCATTATGTGGGGATTTAAGATCTACACTGATCTGTCACCAGACGCCAGTCTCTATGCTGCGGTGTCTTAACTGGACTCAAGCGTCCTCATTTGTCTCTTCCAGCTGGGAGATACATTGAACCGTCAGTTTGAGGCTGTGTGTGAGACCATGTTTGGGGAAGTGGAGTCTCAAGCCGTGGAGGCCCTGGATCTTCCGGGTGTGTTCCGCACTCGCAGCCACAGCTACGTTCGCGCCATCCAGGCCGGCTGCTCCCAGGACGACGACTGCCTCTCAGTCTTCTCCATGTCAGGGCCTCAGGGAAGCATCAAGGGTGGGGCCGGTGAGTGTGTGTGCACATGTGCGGTTCAGTCCACCAGTGTGTGAAAGTCTGCGGTGTCTGTGTGAGTGTTAGGAGAGTGTGTGGTTGTCTTTTGTGTGGTGGCAGTGTGGTGGGAGACACAGCAGGGCAGCCAGTGGGAGAAGGAATTTTATGACAGCTTGTGCCTGCTTACCTCGACAGAAGCGAGTTACGCACTCACACACACACTCACACACACACATCCACAAACCCTGCACTGTCAGCCACTGCACAGCTGCATGTGATGTGTGCATCCATTCTGAATTTTTAACCTTTTTTTTTGTCGCCCTTCTCCTCCTCTGCAGCACTTTATTTATACGTGTGCACGCTATAAGCTTAGGCTTGTGTGCATGTTATCGTGCATGCTCTTTGTTCTCTGCCATCTCTGTCTCCTCTCTGTATCTCAGCTCTCCCATCACCCTCCCCTGTGTGATAGCAAGTTTTTCTGGCTTAGTAATAGGTACTGGAACACTCATGATTATGATGATAGCTCAGTGACTCCAGCTGCTTCTTTCTCTCTGTCTTTCTGTCTGTGTCTCTCCCTGGTCACATTTCTTTCCCTTCACATTTCTCCCTCCCCATCGCTCTTGATTTGAAACATGTTTGTTTTTTGTGGATTTGGATTTTTTTTCCCCAATAAATGAAGAAATGTGTTGCTCAAGCCTAATATTCATTCCATGTGCATTCACTTGTGATTGAGTGTGTGTGTGCGTGTGTGTGTGTGTGTGCGTGTATTTGCTTACGTGTGTTTGTACAGTAGACTGCGGAGCCACTTTAGTGCCTCACAGGACTCAAATATCTAAGCTTAGACCAGCAAATCCCCCCTGAGATTTATTAAAGCCTCTGTGAAGTGTCACATACATCAGCAACAAACACGCACGCACTGTACACAAACTCAAACGCACATTCACCCACGCACACGCACACTGGAGGTTAAGAGCTTCTGGGTTGAGACAAGCGTGCTTGCAATGAAGATGTCTGGAAAGAAATGAATTAAAGTTTGATCCTTTATTCAGTGAAAATAAACTGTGCATTTGTGTGTGTGTGTGTGCATATACGTTTGAACGAAGCTGTGAGGGAGGAGGAAGGGACCGAATCTGTGCTTCTCATTTTAATATTTCTCTCAGGAAATTGCTTTATCTTCCTAAGAAGCAGTGTTAAGTTAGCTCAAGGGAAGAGGTTTTCTTTTGTCACTTCTGTCATGTCTGTCTTTTCCACCACTTGGCTCCCTGCCTCTCACTGAAATTAATACCAGATGCTGATTTTTGGTGAAAAGAAATAGTGAGTTAAGTTTATAAATCATTTTGTCGCATTTTTTCTTAACGATTTTGTTGTTTTCTCTCTTCCTTTCTGTATTGGCTCACCTCCTTTTACGTCAATAAATTTCCTTCTTTTCACTCTGTCTCTTTCCTTTCACCTTCTCCTTCCAGTCTGTCCCTTTTGTAAGTATCCAGCTCACCTGCTCCCTGTTCATATAGTTCCCCTTTTTGCCTTTAACAGCCACTATGCCTCTGTCTTCCTTTCTCCCGCTCTTCTGACACTTCAGTCTTTCCTTATCGTAAAGGTGCTCCTCCCCCACTCCCACCTCGCATGTCCAAGTCTTCGCTCTCAGTGCGGGCCCAGAGCAGCACCGAGTCCACCCAGGATGCCTACTTCCAGAGCAGCGGACAGTTGACCTCAGGCTCAGGCCCCGGGCGCCCGAAGCAGCACAGCAACTCTGTGGATCTGGGCAGCTCTGACGGGCCCTCGGGTCGCTCCTCCAGAGGAGGTTACTACACCGCCACGGGCCCCGGACGTTCCAGGCAGCACAGTAACTCGGCAGAGAGCCTAGATGGGGTCAGGGGTTCACGGGAGCTGGTGCCCTATGGAGGGGGACCGGGAGTTGGTGTGCGGGCCAAACACAGCAGCTCAGCTGACAGTCTGCTGGAGGGGCCGCCGCGGCCAGCCAGGGAGAGGGATGGCAGGGTCGGGGGCAGCTTGGGGAAATCAACCTCTCTGCCTCAGAACAGCATAGTGCTGAGTAAAGCTGGAGGGCAGGATGAAGGACGTGGTGGGAGAAAGTGGAGTCCATCCATCGCTGTGCAGGTGAGAAAGGGCAGTTTTATTAAAAATTGGAGCTGCAACTTCATTTTTATTTTCAGATCAGTTAGTAAATTGATTGTTTAGTTTAGTAAATGTCATAAAACAGTGAAACATGATTATAACAATTTCCCTGACCTGCTGTCAGGCCAACAAAACCCAAAGGTATTCAAGTTGCAGTGACATAAAACTAAGAGGCTGGAATCAGGGGGAAAATGCTAGCCTGTCTCTCCCCACAGATCAACAATATCCTCGCTAATTTACAGCAATAGATTGACATTTTGGGAAATATGCTTATTTGCTTTTTTGCCAAGAGTTAGATGAGAAGGTCAATTCAACTCTCCTAATCTGCCTACTAGCATCTCACTATAACCTCTGGCTGTAACCTGTTGTTTTGACAGGTTACAGTTAGCCGTAGAGTCAGTGGTCACTGGTAAGCAGACTTACCTAAGCATAGAGCTTTGATTCCAGTTGTGTATCACATCTTTAGGCAGTGTGTTTCAACAAAGACCTCTGCGCTCTGACTGTGGTGCTTTGTGGCTTTTTCTGATCCAGGTGGACAGCTCGGAGACCCTGTCAGATTCAGACGCAGAGGGTAAAGCTCTTGAGGTCCACTCTATAGGCGTCCAAGTGGAGGATGACAAAAGGTAATGGAAGTACAACTAAAAGTCAAAGTTGGGGAAACAGTGTTTATTTTTCAAACGGCTTCCCAACTGGAAGTGTTTTTATTTTGCCTGGCATTTAACTTGCCTTTAATTACAGACACAAACTCACTAACTAAGACGTGCGTTTGTTTATTCTCTAATTTATCTTTGCTCCAAAAAATATGTGGCTTCATCAAGAGCTTGTGGTCTTCGTACTGTAATTTATGTGAATAATTTTCATATATAATTTGAGAGAGCCTTCTTGTCCCAGACGCCCCACAGTGCAGCCACCTATGGTTGATTTCTTGGCTAGATCTTATTATTTCATTTAACATTTCATCAGACATCACAGCTTGAACTCAGTAACACTTTGTTCCAAGAATGTCTTGTTTTTCGCCATTAGTGACTGTAACCATGACTACTGCAAATCATACACTCGACATGACTTTCACACGTGATGCAGCCCTTCTCCTAATTATATCTTACGTTGCTTACGGGTCAGAGTCACGCGCATGCATGCGAGCACTGGCAGCATCGCGTTCTCCCAAAACCTCGAGCCATGTGTGTATGTGATCATGCACCTGTTAACCCCCTCCTGCAATCATCAAGGATGACAGTGTGGTCGGGGAAGAAAAGAGGAGCGCGAGAATTGAAATCTGAGTCACACCTCACACCTCATCAGACGGCAAAGAAGGATGAGGGGAGGTGGGGTACAAACTTGTAATAGAGTAAACACTCATCACTGAGACCACTGACATGACATTTGCACACACTGATGCGTCATATGCCAGAGGATTTAGCAGGACTGATCACAGCCGGCTGAATAGTAGTGACTGCAGTGACAGCGTGACTGTCCCAGCTCAAACAGGAACGTGCAAAAAAAAAAAAAATCATTTGAGAAAGGCTTTTGCATGCGATGACTTTGTGTGACTGGATGGCTCCGGGCCTGCTGTGACTCCCTGTGTTGCAGGCGGGCTCGTTTCAAGCGCTCCAACAGCGTGACGGCGAGCGTGCAGGCAGACCTGGACCCTGAGGGCTTCCCGGGGCTCAGCATCGCCGTGCCAACACAGGACAAGAGTCTTCAGTTTGGCTGTTCCTTTCAAAGGCACTCGTCAGAGCCCGAGTCTGCTAGCCAGTACACAGAGTGCCACCGCACCGTCCACACGCAGGGACAGTGGGCCTACAGAGAGGTCGGTGATGTGCATGTCTGCAGTGATGCACAAAACATTTGCAAAGCATTCATTCATTTATTTATTTATTTATGAATGAATGAATGACTGAATGATATTTCGGAACCTGCATTGTTTACATACATGTTTTCTGGGCGACAGACACAAATTTCAGGGCGAGGGTCACATGAAGACAGCAAGTCTTCATGTGAAGACTCAAAGTGTCTGCAGGCTAGTTTTCTGTAGCCCTGCTAACTTATCTATTAGTTAAAAGAAATTAACTGTAAAACACAGTAAAGCTTGTCAAAAGCTTTGTCTCTTTATTCTGATGATGATTATGAGAGAAATATACTAAAGCCTTGTAGCAGCCATCCTCTAAAATATATGACATTATATACTCTTCATGAATATTCATGCCACAGGAACTCTAATTAATCAGGTTTTAAAAACCGTGTTTAAGGATCCATTTTGTATAAATTATGACTCAATTTCTTTACAATGTGGGTCTGTCACCCAGCAAAAGACCTCCACCAGACCGTCTGTCTGGAGAAATAACAGCTAATGAAGATGAAACTTTCAGTGATAAATTCCAACTGAAATGGATCCTTTGAAACATTTTTTTTTTAATCAGAAACTAATAAAACAACACCACGGTCATCAGCCGGCAGCAAACATGTCAGCAGATAAGCTTGTTAGTGGTACCGTTAGCCCCAACTCACCTTTGCTGACACGTTTCTTGTTGTAAATCAGCTTTAAATCAGTGACATGACATGAAACCTTTGGCAGGAACACAACCAGCGTTCACCATGTGTTTGCGCAGTTTCCATTATTACATTCTTTCATTCACCGTGATAGAGAGTGCAGCTAGCAATGAAAAGAAAGTTTGCAGCAGAAATTGGTAAATCAGAATCCATTATTGACGGTCCAAATCAAAGATTCAAAAAAAAGGAATACCAAACAGGGTTCTCTTCTGTCATCCTAGGACTTTATCCAGAGTGGCTACACCACTGAGGCCTGCCCAGCAGACCCACGCCCCCACCAGCACCCGCACTTGCCTCCACGTTCCCACTCCCCTCTGCCCATCACTGAGCGAGCCTGGGCGGGGACGCTGTCCCTGGAGGGCCCCCGGAGCCTACCCGACTCGGGTCGAGCGTCGCCCTGCATGAGGGATGGAGAGTTCTTCCTACGCCTCCTGCAGACAGAGGTGGAGAGGATGGAGGGCTGGTGCCAGAACATGGAGAAAGAGGCTGAGGAGAACGAACTGCCAGAAGAGAGTGAGTTTGGGAGGAGGATTGGAAAGATTACAGATAAACAATGAATAATTCTTACGTGCTGTTTCCTCCCTAGTTCTTGAGCTGATTCGAAATGCGGTTGGCAGCGCCCAGATGCTCATGTCTCAGAAAGTCCAGCAGTTCTTCCGCCTCTGCCAACAAAGTGTGGTGAGTATTGGTGATTGCATGCAAAATCATGACAACACACATTACATATGGTGCATGGTTTTGCTGAGATCTGCTGCTAAAGGCAAAATTATCTTGGCTGCAAAAACACTAGAAATTGGTCCTGTGTAATGTTCTGTCTTTGAAAAATGCTTATATATTACTCTGTCACCCGTCATCCTGTCTCCCTGCCTGCCCAGGACCCATCAGCCTACCCCCAGCCCACCTCTCAGGACCTGGCAGGCTTCTGGGACCTGCTCCAGCTCAACATAGAGGACGTCAGGGTCAAGTTTCAGGACCTCCAGAGGATCAAGGACTCTGGTTGGAGGCTCCCACCTGAAAAGAAGGTGAGAGGCCCGGGGATCCAAACAGCCCTGGTTTCCCTTCAGAACCCCCCCAGAGCTAAGATGGCAATGTGCAGAAGAGTAGCGCAGATGGTCGTGCCCTCCAAGCCTTTGCAGGCTGTGAAAACACAGAGCAGCAAGAGGAACTGAGCGGAGCTGCCCACGAGACAGTGGCGTCTTAAACTGTTAAATTTTTCTAACTGCAACTGTAACTAATTTTTGCGTCTACTGCAGCTGGTCAGACAGAAGAAAGTACTTGTCTGTTACATTATTGTCCATAAAGGTTAGACTACTCACTGATCAGCCACATTACTCTTGATAACAAACTAACAATTATTTCTCCTTTCTTCTTGTTCTTTTTACATTTTTGTTTCCTTTCCCATTTCATTTCCTTTTATGCATGGTGAGATACTTTTTGCCTGCTTTTTATCTGTCTGTTGTAATGTCCCGGTCCATGATTCTTCCTCTCTTGAATTTTACCTTTGTTTCCCTTTGGTTTTTCCCTTTGGTTTCTCATTCTCTTTGTTTCTCCCAATATCTTCACTTTTTTTTGCATGGGATTCCTTTCACTCAACCTTACGAAACCATTTTCTCACCACCCGACACAATGAACCCACTGTCCGTTCACATCTTAAATCTATGTCTCATCATTGACGAGCTAGGAGGACAAGAAGCTTCCTCCTCCCTTACCAAAGAAGCCAGCAGGCGGGGTGAGTGGCAGCCTCCGGGCCGATAGTGTTGGAGATGTGGGTGCCGGAGGTGGAGGAGGTGGGTCAGGGGGCCTGGTGGTGCCTCGCGTCGGTGGACACACCCTACCCATCAGGGAGAAGTCCCTAGACCTCGGGGACCGTCAGAGAACAGAAGCAAGAAGGAGGCTGCTGCAGACCAAGAGAACCGCCTCCTTCAGGCAGAACTCGGCCACAGAGAGCGCCGACAGCATCGAGATCTACATCCCCGAAGCCCAGACTCGACTCTGAACCCCTCCCTCTCCACCTCCTCACTCACCCTCACTCCTGCGAAGCATACCTGCGCCTACTTTTGGATCTTCTGCGGGTCGTTGCTGTTTATCTGCTACCTTTCCCTCAGCATTTCCATTCCTTCACTTACCACAACGACAAAGTCCAGTATCTCGCTCATTAAACAAGCAATGACAGCCATTTTAGTGTCTTGAAATTTGGACATTTTACTGACACAGAGGCCTAGACCTGAAATGGAAGTTAGCAGATATGGGTTATAGACCTTTTTAACTCTCTGAATTTCTTTTCTTTTTTTTCATTTTGGTTGAGAACAAATAGTCCATTTTTATAACACTAGTCAGCAGAGGTTCACGCAGTAGTAGCATGCCTGTGCGTGTTCACCTAGCACTTCAAAATAAAGGGCTTAACAGGCACAAAACCTCTGGCAGAATCTCCCCATATGGATCCCTGATCCCATTTGCAGCAGATTCAGCTCCATATTATGTTTGTGGGGTTTCTGAATCACAACAAGATGTATCCATACTCACTGATGCTACCAGTACGGATGAATAAACATGGATGAATTTCTCACCATCAGTTTAAATGCCCTTAAAGTCAGATGGTTGGAAATCCCCAAAGAACATCCTCCAAGCATAGTCAGCCAACTACAGCTGGCACTTTTCACCCAGGTGCCATCTGTCCACCCAGGCACTCAGTCAAAGAACATGAAATACTTTTCTGTCTCTCTCCTGCATCCCTCACGTCCCGCGTATCCGTTGACTACCCTCAGCTGTTTGAATGTGCAAGTGCTGTTTGTACATAGTGTGCACACTCATGTTTGCCAAAAGGAGCTTTTGCAGTATAGCATCACAGCCTTGACATCATCACAGATGAAAAAAGAAAGAAAAAAAAAACAACAACTCAGAGCCATTCGCTTTTTATGTAGTCTTTCTGAAGTTTCAAGTGTTCAGGGGTGAGGATGCTGGGAATTTTTAGGGGAATATCTTTTGGTGGCTTTTCAGGACTTTACTGACAAGGCCCCCATTTCACTGTGAGACTAAAGCACCACCAAGTGGTCAAAATGTGGACCCAACCCAACAACACTGGTCTGTGGAGCATTATCTCCACCTCAATCAGAAATTAAGAGACGCCCTGATGAACAGCCATGAAAGAAGATCAGTTTCTTTATTTTCTTTTCCAGTTCTTTCCCCAACACACACAGTGTGTTTCCTCTTTTTCTTCTAGCAAATATTGTTTGAGTGGACTTTCCCAAGGTGTTGGCAGTGGATCACACATCAAACGGGAGAGAGCTGCCAAAGTCTTCAGTAGAATCCACTCGCCTAACTTGAGGTACCATCCTCTCAGTTGCTGATCAAAGAAGTAATGAGTTCTCTGATCGAAAGAAAACAAAAGGACTCGTGTTGTATGTAGCTCCCTCCGATCCCTTTCCAAAGAATCGATAAAGAGTTGAAACCATCAGTTGTGATATTATAGAAAAGCAGCAACTAGATAGTGTATTGCTGAGATTAAGTAACACTTGTTATGAATGGAATTATACTTTATGTTTGTTGCACTGCGTGTTCCTTTCCCTGTCCTCTTTAGTTACCTCCAGAAATCATGCTATCTGGTGTTTCCACTGAACAAAGTGTAGCAAGATTTTAAAAGCTTTGAAGGGTCTCATTTACAAATCTATGTCAGAACACACATTTCTTATCTAAGTAGTTTGTACGGATGTCTCGTAAAGGCTCGTGTGAGTGTGTGTAGCGTGAATGCGAAGGGCTGTGTATCATTAAAGACGTGATGAAGCCCGGCGAATCCTAAAAAGCCCAAATCAGCCATTTTAACGGCAAACCCCCCCACAAAGTATAAGAATCTTTTAGCGTGATGTGTTTATTTCTTTTCTAAAATTTGGATGGAATGTGTTGGCAAAATGGGATATTTTAATGGGAGATGTATATTTTATAATATAATCTACATTTCTAGATTAGTAGAGACTATTGAGTACAGTATATGTACAAAAAAAGCATATATCAAATGTGAAATACTACAGTATTATGATAGATTATAGCATTGTGTGATACTACAGCTGTGTGGCTTATCCAGACTCAGTACATGTGAAAAAGAGTTTCAAGTGATTATCATTATCTTCAGTTTGTGACTGCTGGGTCAGGTTCACAGGGTATAACTGGCAAGAGCGTTAATTGCCAAGTATGATCCTCCTTAGGCCTACTGTATATCTATCTGTGGTTCTAACAACATGTACTGCTGTATCCCTCCCTGTACTTCCTCTTTAGAACCAACTACTACATGTGCCTAACCAGCTATATATGGAGGTTTCGTTTGAACAGTTTACAGTATCTAGA
>JBBMJY010000005.1:14948745-14987394 GCA_037833715.1 Toxotes lorentzi
ATAAGAGAAATAGAGACAGAGAAAGATATGTAAATAGAAAAGTATAAAATCTGCAGAGAATATTGTCTCCCTCAGTTCCACTTGCAATATACACATAAGACTGGCAGATTTTGTTAATACTGCATGTTTTATGACAAATTAACCAGAATCTCATTTTTTTTTTGACCGATAACAGGAAAGCAAATTTTGTAGCTTTTTTTTTGTGATTGAAGAAAAAAAAATTGACAAGATTTTACAATGCAGTTATTTCAGCGAGTCACTTCTTTGTACAAAGATTATATCTGTGGAGGACAGCGATGCTGGAAACCTTGAAACAGCAATCAGTGTTTGGATTTAAATCTCAACAGATCAATTCAACAACCTCCACGTAAAACAAGCTGCCCTGGCAATGAGAAAAAAAAGGGCTCAGAATCAGACATCATGTTTATTTCATCTGCAGCAGTGTGGGCTGTAGAGCAGCCTTTTATTCCCTCATCCCCTCTCCTCTGCTACCCTCAAACTTGACAACATCTCAGTGGTGTCTGACAAAGCCCTCATCAAACAAAGCACAAAGATCTGCTTTTATACTGTTACTCCACTGTGAAGGACTCTTGACTCCACCCTCAAAATCCTCAAATCCACATGCAGAGGGATGGCAAGGTCTTTCCCATTTTGATCTGGAGGGACACCAGGAATCAAGGAGGTTTCATTGGATATTTATCCACAGTAGCAACTACTACTACTTCTTCACTTCTTGCTGAATTTCTCCTCTTTACTTCTGGTCACAAGTTGAGGTGTTAGCCAGCCACCTTGCCTTGAAACAGGTCCATTGCAAACACAGTTTGTTTTTTGTTTTTTTTGGTGGTTGTGATTTTGTTCAGTATTCTACCTATCCATCTGTCCTCCTATATATCTGCACAGTATAAACACAGGGGCCCACCTGGGTGTATAGTTGTACAAACATGATCCGAGCACTCACCAACACACCAGACAACTATATGAACCCTTTCCCCTCTTTCTAGAAGTGCAAAAACCCCACATGGACAGTCAGACGGACAAGTCAACTCCGAGTACCTCAGTTTCTAGCAGCAGTGTCTCCAGCCCCGATCCAGGCCTCTGTCCTCAGGGGATTCTCTAGCACCACACAACCGACGGACCCTGAAAGTACAGGACCAGAGCAGTCCCGCAGGAATGTTGTCCATATTCTCTGAGCGAAAGGGGGAATGCACTTGTTGTTTGAGCCCAGATTCTCTAGTAGCCATTTTCTGAGACTGGAGAGCAGCAGAGTCAAAAGGCAGTGAAGGAGGTGGTTATTGGGGCGAGAGCTCAAATTGTAGCCGATGTGTGTGCTGTATATTGTGCATCTGCAACGAAGTGGAGCAGGAGGGATGTTGTAGCAGCAGATTTGAGTTTTAGTTTGACATTTCTCAGACACAGAGCTGCTCTGGAGGAAGACGTAAAGTCACTGGAGGAGTCAGTTTTTCCAGCTAAGTAGCTAGAGCTATGAGCTGATGCTGTTTCTTCTTGTTCCATGACTCTCTGCAGGGTTTAAATTCTTTTAAATGACTAGCAACAACAGGAAAATGTTGCATTAGCAGCAACTAGTCTAAACAGCTTTACACAATAAGTGTGTTTCTATACAAATATCTTTGTGTTTATTTTTTCAAGTCCAAATAAAAAAGGTTTAGAGGTGACTGAGGCACAAAAGTCAATGTATTGATATAAATTTTCTTTCTTTATATTTTCCACCACTCAAATAAAAAAAATAAAATCAGCAGGTGTGGACCAATTAACAAAATGTAACGTTCCACAAATGAATACAAGACAAACATGAAAGCCATATCTCCATCATGTTTTTTATTTTGTTCTTCTGCCATTTTAGGTTTGACAGGGACTCTTTCAATTGTCCGGTCTTTTTCTGCAATGGTTTAATGGCCCCCAGCTCCAGAACTGTCTATCCCGATGCACTAAACTCCTAACGTTCATGTAATAGTAGGGGATGGAAAAGCACGCTAATATGCAGTGTGTTTTGCTGATTTTGCCTCGTCCATAGGAAGGAATTAGAATTTGAATCCAGCACATCGATAGCTGTTAAAAAACTGGCTTTAGGTAGCTTGAAAAACCAGGCTTGATTTCATTAACATCTTAACAGTTATAACTTTAATATTTCTTTTTACTTTGACCAAACATCCTGAAAATATATTTTTTTGCTTCTCCTCTCAGAGGTTTTACTTTCCCTCTCCCTCCAGAGCAGCTCACACCCAAGAAGATGTTTAACTGAAACTCCAATGTGCCTTTAGCACTGAGGTGTAACTGTACTGTATGTGTATGTGTGTGTGCGTGTATTAACACTGTAATGTTGCTCTACAGTACACACACAGGTAACCATGTGGGTCAGAGACAACTGAGCAATTACTGTGTAATTAACAAAAAAAATAATACCCTGCCACCCTCATGTTTACAAAACTGTAAATACATGTTGCCAATGGACATTGCTCTTCTCAATATTACATATATTGTTATTACAATATGATTATTATTATTAGTATGATTATTGTCATTAAAGGATTAATTATTGCCATCACTCTCATTATTATAAATGGTGTTGTCAATTATAGCTATGGGTAAACATTGTTCTGTATTCAAGGGCGAGTCTTGTGTACAATAACAAAAAAAGAAACATTGTTTAATCTACGATGACAAGTCTTAAATCGCTGCTACTAAGGTGATGGAGTAGAAGAAAAGCAAACTGACAATAAAACTCTGGGAAGACATTTTTCTCTGGGATCAATGATGGACACCCTTGTGAGGAGTGAGAGACCACCAAAAGAGGAAAAGTGAGCACTGAACATATGGACTGAAAGGAAGATCCAAACATAAGACCTTCTTTCTCCATGTCCTTTTATTCCACTCTGAACTCTCAGTTCTGCCAGAGGAGGAAAACAACGCGGACATCAAACTGATACAGACTCTCCACTCTCTGTATACTACTCTATACAGTAATGTAGCAAACACTAAATAGCCCCTGGTTCTCTACTCTCTCCACCTGTCCTCCTCTTTCATCTCTGTTTCTCGTATTCCTCACCGAACACCATGATTTATAATCAGACGGGTCTAATACAGCGAGCTTTTCTGTCTTTAAGCTCAGCTTTATCCTTGAGTTTTCTTGTTTTATACGCATTTGATTCAGTGCCAAGACAGCATATTGTACATACAAACGTTAAATGCTTTTGTTTTTCCTCCTACAAAAGGAATTGACTGGAGCATATAGCAATAGCGATGCCATAAGATATGAACTTTGTTTCATGGTGCCACCAGTGGATACACAAGATGCATGAGAGCACCACGGTGACCGGGAAAGATGGAGCCTGAGTACGTGTTGGACGACGGAGGGTGTTGCACAGTGAAGTGTAAATCATGATTCTGTTTGTTGTGTTGTGGTTCTCATTTTTGTACATACAAATTTATTTATTGAGCTCGTATGTTTTATGGATCTAGATGTGTCAAAAGAGCACGTCTGATGGCCCTGAAGCCCAGAGAGATGGCACACTGTGACGTGGTTTACCCCAACACAGAATGTAACACTGTCAACGTTGTTGAAACATTTTCTAATGGCTGATATTATTACTATTAATATGATTATTATAAAGCTATTTTAGCGAGTTAAACTAGGGGGTGCTGTGTCTCCTTTGTCTTTCTTTTGTGTCGATTTTCTGACTCCTTTTAAGTTCTAAAAAAAGGAATCCTTAAGTTATTTACCTCTGAAGTAAATTAATCTTAAAATTTTCTCTATATGAAATATTCATGATTAAACAAGAAAGTTATTATTTATGAAGAGAAAACTTATGAAGAGAAAACTCTCATCAGGCACAAAAGGACAAAAGGACAAACATATAATAATCTCTAGTGTGAAACAATCAAAACTCCCTTTAAAGCAAAAGTTTGGCATTTTGGCAAATATATTTAACAGTTTTCTGGCAGAGAGATAATCAATAAAATCCATCCGTGCAAAAAAACAAATTCTGAAAACTACAATTTTTCTGTTTTACTGGGAATTGGTGGCAGACTATGTTTTTAAGCTGTTGCCAGGAAACCAGTGATGGTTCCATTAAGCTTACAGCACCTGACTAAGAAATAGTCCAGCACATAACCCTCAGAAAGCAGCAAACTGCCATTCATACTTAAGTTTTGTTCAAGATACGTGTTAATACAATCTTGAGGTGCTGGTAGATGGATTACTTAAACACCAAACTGTGTATTTATGCAGGATGCCATTGCTAAGAGTAGAGGCTGACTGAGAAAATACATTTTTAGGGCCTTTGTAACAAGTGTAATAATTCATTTCCATTACAAATAAGTTCTTTTGAAGTACTTATCTGCATTATTTCACCATGTTTCAAGGTGAATCTTTCCTAAGTTAATGCCTTTAATCTCACTTAGTCCCACTGGTGATAAAATCATTGAAGATTAAATGTCTGGCTAAATGACTCAGTAAATATACTTTTTCTTCTTGCAGTGCAGACATCCCCACCTGAGCAGCATGCATTAAAGATGCAAAGCAGGGGTCAGTAAAAAAAGATTTTCCAAAGAAAATTTCCATTTTCTTTCTTTTTTTTTTGTCTCTCCCTGTCTCTACTTAGAGGAATTTGCAATTCAAATACAGAGCAGGCCACATACATCTATTAAGAAAGGTTAAAAGAAAGAACAAAGAACAATTTGGTGCTGGCACTCGGAGTCAAACGCACAGTCCCCATGGGTATCCTCTTCCCAGTCAGGTCTTAACTCAGACTGACACATTGAGGAGATATTTTTTATCTATTCACACAACTGTTGTGGCACAGAACTGCACTAACAAACACAGCCTACTGCTGCTGAATATAAAGTGCCCAACAAAGACTCAGGGACACGCAGCGGTAGCCTCAAGATGAGAGAAGCAGGTTACAATCGTCAGAAGTAAGTAAAATAGAGAAATGTGAGAGGTGAATGCCATCCTGAGGCACTAAAGGGGGCTGCTGAAAATGTAAGTGCTAACAAGTGCTGCACAGAACATGTAAACAGTCATCCAGAAGTCATCTTGTTCCGAATCATGGCTGCACTATGTAGTTTTAAAAAAAAAAAAAACTATTCACTCATGCTTATGTTTCAAAAGCACTCTCAAGGTTTGCATATCTTATCTGAGACTACAGACACTGGGACAAGATTTGAGTTTTTAGAGGGGTAACTGGAACCGAGCACAACACAGCATCGATGAACAAGATGTTCCTGAAGTGATAAGACCTGAACAAGGCATAAAGTATCATCAGATTAATGGTAAGAAAGACTCAGGAGATTGAAAGACAAGTTCAAGAAGATCTTGAATAACAGTACTTTTTACAACTGTAGTTCATCAAACAAATCAGGAAATATTTTATCCCACCATTGTAAAAGTAAAAAAATAAAAAGTGCTTTGTAGGTAAACTGTTCATTTTTAAGCAAACCACTCGAAAACGATTCATTTCTGAAAAAGCAGTTGGACACAAGAGAAGCTGCCGGGGAAGCTTCACGAGCTGAGCAGCAGATTCCACTCTTCATTCAGAATCATTCAATCATTAAAACCAAGGGGCACGATTTAGAGGCAGTGACACATTAAACCTCAGAGCAACAAAGGAATCATTGAAGAGGAGCCGTCCATCATTTCATTTTGGCAAAAATAACAAATCCATTACACAAGCAGTGTGGCCTCAATCGCAGTGCACAAGTTTCCCCTTATACTGCAATCAATATTAAAAACCTGAGTTTATTACATTCTAAATATTCAGCTTTGCTGAGGTTAAACTTCAGGTGTTTCAGGCTCACTGGATACCGTCCAGCTTCAGTGTCCAGGCCCGACCCGGGGTAAAGGGCAGCTCGGGCAGAAGGACAATAAGGCCAGAATTGGGGTAGACTGGGGACCAGGATAAGGACTGTGGATTCCCCAGTAAGGTCACCTGGACATGGGACAAAAATCAGTGAATTAGATTCTTATATTTCATATACTAAGAATCACACATACGTCCATTCTGTAAGTTAATAACTAAGCTGTGGGGAGCACAGCTCCTCTGTAAGACTTAAATGCGTTTCTGTATTTGACCAGGTTCAACTTTTTTTTGTCAAAGCTTTACAGCTGAGTTTCTATAAAACATCGTCTCAGTCACTTTACCTTGGTGGTTGTCGATGTTTTCGGTTCCAGCAGTTTCACTGTGGACTTGGAAGGTTTGGCTGTCATGATGGCATAGACAGTGGTCCCTTTAGATGTATACCTAGAAAAATGGAGGTGACAGCTTTATAATAATCCGGTAATAAATTATTAGCTCATTCACTTAAATGGGATCACAGAAAGTATTTAGCTTTGTTACATACAGGTTATGGCTTCTACACAGACTTCTGGTTCTCGTGAATCAGCTGACTGGTGCTTCTTACCAGACTGGCACAGTGGTGTTCTCTGTCTGAACCCTCCAGGGCTTAGAAGCGTAAATAGCCTCCCCGTTGATCTGTAGCCAGGCTCCAAGACCCCTGAGCCTCTCCTCAAACACAGTGGGGATCATCCCATCAGGTGTGGGACCAACATTCAGAAGGTAGTTACCTCCCAGCGCCACAGCGCGAACCAGATCCTGTAACAGCAGCAGGAGGAGGAAGAGGAAGACAACCAGTCTGTCAAAGGAAACCTAGCCTAGATATCACTACAGATTTGGGCATTATAAATCAACTTATCCTCACCTCTGTGATGGTGGGTAGGTCCATTAGTTCACTCATCCTCATGTTCCGTCGGTAACCCCAGGAAAACGTGTCCACAGATGTGCACTTCTCCCACTTGTGCTTAGGCAGCTGGCCTGGAGTATACTTGTCTTCACAGTTATAGTAGCCACCATGCTTACACGCACAGCCAGCTCCCCATCTGTCATTGGTCACAACCATATCCTAAAGCAAGAGAGATCTGATTATGCAACCTTGATGAAACAATTAACTGTTGAATGTGCTGCTTAACAAAGAAATACAGTCTGCAACATTGCTGTGTAGCTATGTATTATTTAGTAGATATAATAAGCTTACTTTAACAGGGCTGTCATTGTAGAGCCAGGCCAGGAACTGGGTGGAGTTCCAGTAAGTGTCAGGTGCTTCCCAGTCCCCATCAGACCAGATCACCTCAGGTCTGTACCTGCAAAACAACAGGAAGGTTCATACATGCATGCCATGCTCTCATAGAGTTTATTATGTGTAGGTGGACAAAAAAATGTAGAAGTGTAATCAGCTGACCTTACAACCATGTTATAAAGCTCTGGTAGCAGTTTATGCATCACAAACTCCTGTGTTTTGAATCCATTCTTCTTGTCATTCAGGTAGAGAGGGTGGAACCACTCATACAAGGAGTTGTAGAGTCCATAATGCAGTGACCTAAATAAAGAAATTTAAAAAAAACTTAATGGTAAAGACAGAATCCATTAGACGATGCAAACTTTTTCGGACACCAAGTTCTGATCTGATACCAGTGCCCTCTTCTTCCCCAAATTTAAAAGCTGTATTCCTCACTGGACTAATTTTTATATGAGGTAAACATGAGGACAGGGTTGCTGTGGCACTAAACACTGAGTCTGCAGAGCCCTGTAACCGATGGACCGTGGGGACACTGGATCCAGTGATAAGGACCGAATCAGTGCTCATATCAAATTGGGGAAATTTGACTGAAACAGTTATAAAGGTGTGACATGTGAGCAGTAACGTATGAGGGCAGTAAACATCACATGAACGGGACAGGCTGTAAAACACTCTTCTGCCCTTCATTAAAGCTCCAACTACAACCCCTTTGTCTGAACTTCATATCAGTGCACTTGAGGGCCCACCTGTTGCGCACTGCCTCTCCCAGGTCTCCCACCAGGTCCCTGTGAGGACCAGTATCAACAGAATTCCAGTTCCAAGAGTTGGGAGACCCCCAGTTAGTAAATCCTTCGTGGTGTTTGGCAGTCAGAACCACATACCTGCAATTACGACAGTGTATAAGTGAAACATACACACGCCTGGCGTGAAGGAGTCATTAGTCTAAATAAATTATTTACCAGACTCACTTTGCACCAGAGGCTTTGAATATGTCCGCCCACTCCTCCGGGTCGAAGAACTGAGCGTGAAACTGAGGCGCAAACTCCGGGTAGCTGAACCCGGGCGGGTAGTTCTTGGACATATAGCTCACACACTTCTGGTCCGGAGGCTGCTGGCCCTGCCAGTGCCACCAGAACCACTCGCTGTCAAAGCCGGGAACAGAAAACACACCCCAGTGGATAAAAATCCCCAGCTTGGCCTCGTCGTACCAAGAAGGCAGCGGTCTGGCGTCCAAACTCGTCCAGTCCGCGGTGTACCGAGCCGCCGCTTGAGAAACGCAAGCGGCGGCAAAGAGAAACGCTAGCAGCATGATTAGAAGATGTTAGCCTGACATTTAACACCTCCAGCTGTACGAACACCTGCTGCTACGAAGAGCCTCAGGCGGACGTATTCAACGGGAATTTACCTTCTTGTGACAATGAAGGAAAACTTTTTCCTGTCATGTGACTATAATCATGTGGATTATCACGTGTGTTTGTTTTTGTTTTTTTTACTACAACTTTATTTGACAGACATTGCATGGGTCGTGTCTGCTCACACAGACATTTAAATAAAACACGTATAAAATGTATGTATTATATATAATATAATAATTATTATATTTTTTATAAATTAAGATAAGGATGAAGATGATGGGGAGGAGGAGGATGTGGGACTAAGATGGTAAAGGATGGTCTGACTTCTCGGGGCCAGGATTTTGGATTCTGTTACCTGTCAAACTAAATATGCTGTAAAACCTAATGTATAGGTCTTAATGCTGCTTAAACTGCCCTCTCTGCACTTCGAGGAATAAAATCCCAGTAATACACTGAGTAATTATTGTTGTTGGCCTTAAAGTAGGCTTACCTGTTGTCACAATAAAACATAACGTGTAAAAATACTGGAATCAGGCTCCAAAATACCCATCATGTGTAAGGTTTTAATTGTAGATGACAGTCCAGAGAAAATCCAGAGGACAAATTCTCATGGGCCACAGTCCAACTTAATGCACATCAGGGCTACCTCACACTAAATATTATTTATGTAAAGCAAATCCATCATCCCGTTTGATTCCTGCAATCACAGGCCCATGTGATTCAGAAAGGTGCAGCTAAGTAACGATGCCTAAAGATCATATTTGGTGTTTCTCCGGGGAGATTTTTTAGGCAGCCCTTGATGGAGAATTTAACCACCTTGATGTTTAATCACTTTCTTCTAATTTCAATTATTTCTTTGTGAATACACAACAGTATCCTGGATAGATGTCGACGTATGGAGAAAGACTGAGAACTACAGGGTAGAGATTTTTTTTTTATTGTTTTGAAGGCAACGAAAGATTTTCTTTGTATAACTGATTGCATAAAAATGAAAGAAATAAAAAAGACAGAAAGAAATGGACTGAGTCCAGTCTTCATAGTTTTGCCCCGACCTATTTGAATGTGGCCCTACAAATAGACAGGCATGTGGTAAGGCAAAAGAAGGAGGTGAAAACACATGCACTCTGGCTTTTTATTTTACATAGCTCTGTATATACATATTGTTCTGTTAACTAAGAAATGCACCCGCCTGGCAACTTTATGTGGACATAAAAAAAAAATCCATGTCTTTAATTACATCCATGGTTCCGGTTAATTCTCAGTGCTGCAGTTCACGTCCGTGGAGGACTGAATCTTAGAGTCCGGGTCAGTATCGTCCCGGCACACAAAGTCCGTGGAGCTCTCAGGCTTTTGCGAGCAGGATGCGTACACAGCCAAAGCCTCCAGCCCGGCCACGATAAGTGAATCCCGTCGCTGAGTCCTGCGGCTGTAACCCAGCCGCTTCAAGGTCCGGCGGGTGGTTGTGAGTGAGATGGGCTTCTCCGGTGCGCTGCTGTTGTACAGAGCCTGGATCTGCTCGCTCGTAGCCTGGCTGTTAGCTTCCACCACTCTCTCCATCCTCTTCTCACCGTTCTCGTCGACGAGGCGTTTTCTCCCGCAGGAGCCCCGGTGACTGGAGGTTTTCCTCTTCTCGCACCATTCCCGGTAAACTCGAGACACCGCAGTCTTGGAAAAACCCAGCCGCTTCACTGTTTCCGAGATGCTGCAGCCGGCGCACCGGGCTCCCACTATCATACCCCGCTCGAACTCACTTAAATCTCGCGACTTCCCCATGTGTCACCGTTTCTTCCAACAGAAATGGTGCTTCAGTTTTTTTTTGTTTTTTTTTTTTAAGGAGCACCGGAGATGCTCGCTTTCTGCTGGAAACAAAACAAAGTCGTAAAAAAAAAGAAAAAAAAATATTGGCTCTTCTTCTGTGCTTTTTTTTTTGGCACACCAGACTCAGCGAAAGCGTGTTGTCGCCTCCATCAGGTGGCTTAGTGATTTCTCCTTCGACAATTTTTATTCGCATTTCATTCTTTTTTCCATCAGGAACATGTTTTACATAAGCCAGTATCAAACGCAGAGCCTCACAACCTTTGTCACCACCCCTAACATATGTTGGATATACACCATTAAAACTAAAACTAAAACTGAAAGAGGAAAAATACAATGCATAATGTCAAACTAGTGTTTTTCTAGCCGGCAGCTTGCTGAAACCCACTGAAGGACCTGTAGGGAAAAACATGCCTTCACGGTATAAGCTGTGTTTTTAGATGGAAAGCATTTCTGTGAATAATATTTATAGTGCTTAATCATTTTTTTTTATATTTAATGTTTAGCTGATATTTAATTTTGGTGGAAAGTCACTTGCAGTTTTGAGGTCTGACTTTTGAGAGACAAGGATTATTATTTTCGTAATAATATAGATGAGTGTATTCTGCATATTGTGTCTTGAAGAACACTGTGGCTGAAAGCAAGTACGGTATACAAGATACCTTGCAGGTGTTGCTGTGGCTGAGCAAATGATGACAACAAATGGGACCTTTTGTATTCAAAATCAGAAACAAACTGAATACGGTCAGTTTATTCTTTAATGCAAAAGCCTGTAACGAGTAGCACAGAAATAACTGAACAATTGTTTTTTCCTGTGATGGGGATTCAACCACTAGAGGGCGTCAAAGGACACTTTTTGTATCACAATACTGCAGGTGGATCACCTGATACATATCTGCTGTATGTCAGTCAGCAGGGTAATGAACACACCTCAAGATGACACAACACATTTATTGTAACAATACAAACAGTGGCCCCATGATAACCACAAAGCTCTTTTTTCTGTGAACTGTAATCGTAACACATAACAAGATGCTCTGTCCATCTTCTGTGTAGTTTAGAAAACTACAGGTTTGACAGCTACATTCTCTTTATGTTCATTGCATACAGGCAAATTTGGACTTGATCAACTGTGCCAAGACATGGGCAGGAAATTAAACATGACATCTATGATTTAAAGAAAAAAAAAAAAGAAAAATAACACTGAATCCTGAATCTATTTCCTGGCAAATAACAGGTGCACAATATCTCCAACAGTCAAAAGGAATCATTTTGTGGTAACAAATTAATCAATAAATAAGCTAAGCTTTTACAGTAATAATTTAACAACAATAACAATATGGCCACAGTTAAAAAGTGAACATCAGACCAGTTCAGTGTGTAAGTGGTAGTTTTCTGTACTGAGTACAGTGAGCTACAGATTCACAGTGTGTGACCTACATCAGTGCAGACAGCCAGCTGCCTTTCAAGCATCTGTTTCTCCACCAAGTCCTCCACTCTGCCAACCTCCACCTCATCCACGTCATCCATAAAACTGGACCAATCTGCACCCCCGTCTGCACGTTCCATGGGCTCTGGTTGGCTGACAGGGTGAACGGGGGCGGACTCATCGTGAGTGGTGGTCACACAGTTGCAGCTGTCGCAGATGCCAAAGCGTCTGAGTCCTGGTGAAACACCGGATCCAGTGAAGGTTCGCCTGCAGCTCTTACAAGACACTGGCCAGTACTGCCTGTGGACCTGCAGATGGTCAGCAGAGCGAGAAAGACAGCAGTATGTGAATCATTCTGTGGAGGCAACAACAACTTTTAGGTTATTATACAGTAAACCAAGAATAACAATATAGGAGACAAAAGATTTACTGCTCTTATTGTACTTCACTCCATACAAAACACAAGCAACAGGGAAGAAGGACTAGAATTTAACTGCACTCAATTAAAGAGCGAGGCGGCTAATTATTGTTTACAGCTAACTGCTAGCAATTACTGGCTTAAAGTGGTTTCGTAAAAACCATCTTAACTATTATTTATTCACTGAACAATTCTTCTAAACCAGGAATGGATCAAAAAAAGAACAATTAAATTTTAAATCTGTAACAAGCGCTCTTCTAACACAGCTTCACATATTCACATCTGGAAAACAGTGGAAAAATGATCTTTTTTGATCAAATAAAATGTCTATCAAAACCAAGTTAGATGATGCAACACCACATTTTCTGATTTGTCTGCAGTCAGAGCTACATTGACTTCTCACACTTAAGGCATGGCTGCGAAGGTGCTCCTGTCTTGTGAATCTCTTGCCACACATGGGACAGGGGAACGGCCTCTCTCCTGTGTGACAGCGGATGTGTCTCTTCATGATGCCCTTCTGCTTGGCAGTGTACGGGCAGAATGGGCACTTGTGGAGTTTCACTGGCACTACCAAGCCATCGCCTGCAGGGGGAGAGAGAAGCCCACAGTTCAAATTTACCTCATTAGGACAAGACTATAGTCTTGTCTCTGCTTACTCTTCTGCTTGAGAATTTACTGAATGCGACACATTATTAATATCAAGGTGTTTTTTAAGTCTCCAGGGAAATATGTCACCATAAGCCATTTACCACCTGATTTCGTTAATTACCTGTGTCCTCTCCAAGCCAGTCAGACTGGATCTCCATGATAGATGATCCCACAAACCCTAAACTTTCATCCATTCTTCCTCCTCCTGTGCTGCTGCCTAGTCCTTGGGTAAAGCGCTGCCCCACTCTGTCCCCCAGAGGACTGGGACCTTCACCTCTGGCCAGCATCTCCATCAGCTGCCTGGCATTAAAAGAAGGGCCATATCCCAGAGGGGAACGCTCGTTGGAGGGAGAGGGACTTGGTGGAAGTAGCCTGCTATGATGAGGATTGTGCAGCGAGGGCCCAGGATATGAGGCAAGGTCTTTGGTGTCAGGGGACTCAATAAGCTCCTCATCAGGATCGTACTCTATCTTGGGGTTCACTAACTCTGGGGTCAAAGCAGAGGATGAGGAGGATGAGAGGTTTGTCTGATCCATGTGTCCCTTCTGTCCTTCAGTCCCAGAGGCAAACTCCTCCCTGGAATGGTAGTCACTGTCCATGTCCCTGCTGGTCCCTGAAGGGGTGGTGACAGGGATGGACAGGGGGGTTCTAGCTGAGGTCACTGACTCGGGACCTAAACCCGATCCTCTATCTGCCTCCGCAACCTGTGAACGAGGCTCTGCAGCCCCCACACCAGTGACCACAGCTGGAGTCCCACTGTCAGCGGGACCTATCCCTTCGTCTTGTGTCTGGTTCTCCTTCTCTGTGTTCCTCTCCTTCTCCTTGTTGCATATTTCCAAAGATGAGTGGATGTATCCTTTACAGAAGTTCACCAAATCAGTCATCTGCAGGTAGCTGGCTGCTGACATCACCTCAATGACGTTGCTTCTGTTCAGGGCCAAGCGGCCAGAATAGAGGAAGTCCAGGATAATTGAGAAAGCATCAGCTGTTACGATGTCCAGCGATGCTGTGCTGTAGCGTTGGCCACTATCCTGAAAAGATCATAAAGACAAAATCAGGACTTTATTTATTTGACACTGGATATTTCTTATACTCTTCTTAGCTGCTTTAATAGAAAATTATCAATTTAATATTTTATGGCATCAGAGTAAATAAAATGCAATAACATGCATTATTTTATCCAGTTCGTGGCAATTTGTTTCTCACTACTGAAGAAAATAAAACACTGGAAAGCACTTATTCCAGCTTCTCTCACCTGCAGATAGTGAACCAGAAGAGCCCGGAAATAGCCGCTCCCAGCAAACAGTACATTACGATGGGCCTTGAAGACACGGCCTTCGACAAGGATGCTGCAGTCACAAAAGAAGTCCCGCTTACGCTGCTCATTGAGCTCAAACAGCAGTTTGGGCAGGTAGCAGGGCACTTCCATGTCTACACCTCAGTGAACCCTGCCTGAGAGAGGAAAGAGAATGGTGCGTCTCTTTTAACAGGGAACAGCAACAGGTTCACATTGGACTTTTTGGTTTTGAAACTACCATTTTATTTTAAATTAACTTGTGTGACACTTGATTTCAGATTTCTTGTTTAGGAGGCAAAAGAGTATGAAAATGAATTCTTACACTCCTTTGTTAAACTGGGGCCACGGGGAAAGAAGGAAACTTTACTAACACACATTAGGGTTGTGCAGTGGTTAGGTAACGTTTAATGCCATAAAATACTTGTTGTCGTTTAGGTAACTAAGACTCAAACATACAAACGTTCAGACAAATAAGTGTGAAAGTTTGGAACAAATAAGCTGAACAGAGGAAATAAGTAGAGGAGGCAGCAGCCAAATAGACCGACTTTGTGTTTGCTTACATGTTAGCTTGTGTTGTTAGCACCGAGCAGCTAGCGTTACATTCTGAAAACAGCTGATTACACAAACTGCACTTTGTGAAAAATGTTGAGGCATAGTGAGATTAAATAAAAAACATATTAAGGTCTCACCTGTGTGATTACACGTCGGAACGTCACAAAACCTATATTATAATACGAAAATAGATATTAGCAAGGATCATTGTCCCGTGTTCACATTATCAACAACTTCCGCTTTCTGACTTCTTCTACTCCTGATGTTTTTGGCGGTAGGCAAACAACTTTTTGGTACATTAGCGCCCCCTTCTGAATTGGAGTGTGGACCTTAATGGGTCATATGGCTGTTTTATTGTAACTGATTATAATTGACAGGATGCCCTCCCTGGCTTGTTGAATGGTAATATTACTACCCTTTTCCAACAACTCAGCATAACTCCATCCCTTCAGATTTTATTCAAACATCTCAGCACTAGATTCAACGTTTCCACTACTGGTTGCAGGAATATGGTATAAGAGAACTGGTCTTGTCCTGTCTCTATATCCAGTATCTTGCAAGGCTATTTTGAGGTTCGACATTGTAAAGTCTGCATACAGAGTTGACCTGTCATCGCCTCTTTTCTCCCTCTTCTTCTCCTTCTTTCTGAGTGCAGAGTCTTTCTGCTGTCTATGGAGATCATCAAGGTGCTCACCGCTACTGCAGGAAATGCCAAACACATCCGCCTTCTCTAAAAGATTTATATTTGCAGAGAAAAAAAAAATATCAGTGATGAGGTTACACAAAGACACTGAAAAGGAAGAGCAGAAAACTGTGTAAAACTCAGCATTCAAGGTTCCCACACTATGTGTGATGTTGATGTTACAGCGTCACACAAAGTCTGTCCAATCACAAAGCAGAGTCAAGGGGTCCAGTTGCCTTCATCTCCTGTAAGGCTTGGCACATTTACTAGAAGGATTATGAGGCCATACCATTGTTGTAGGCCATGGCAATGGAACCATGAACCCTCTGATTGGACACTGCTTTGTGACTGGACTGTCATTGTCCAATGAGATTTAGGGTCGAAATTCATACTTGTATGAATGAGTTTTACACACAGTGTTCTGCTTTGCAAAAAGCACACTCTTTTCAGTGTTTTTGTGTAACTTCACCACTGTTATCATTTGTTCACATATTTATTTTTTTTTTTGCATCGTCTCCTTTTTTTTTTTTTTACAAATACAAATCTTTTCTACACATGTACAAATTGGAAATTCTCATGCAGATTTATTGTATATTTAACCAGCCTATGGGCCACTGCCCTTTTCCTGTGATAATCTATAAGATTCTCTTGTGACATGTTTTTCCTCAAAGCTTTGAACGCCTTGTTTCGTTCTTTTATAGCTCTGCTGCATTCCTCATTCCACCAAGGCACCACTTTCTCCTTATCCTGCATTGTTCGTTTTGGTATATTCAGAGATGCAGCATTCGTTCTGTATGATGTATATGTACTTGAACTATGTCTGCCTCTGTGCTTTGTTCTAGTGTTAGCACATGTGCTGACTCCTCACAACAGTCAGCCTTACCAAAGCACCATGTGGTAAACTTACTGCCTTCTTGTATAAACACATTTGTATTTACTGTAGTGAGAACTGGAAAATGATCACTTCCTGTGGTTGCATCATTCTTCACATTCACCATTAAGATCCAAGCATGTTGCCCTATTCACACCTTCTCTCGTACCTTGTTTATCATTAAGGCAGACCAATAATCTATCATCCAGCATTTCTTCCTCTACATTTTCATTACTGTCTGTGTGATTGCTACCCCATCACTAAATCTAAATGAAGTTGTAACCAAGTTTCTTGTGCACATACTATATCTAGGACTACTTATAATGAGCGTATGTATATATGTGTATATATATTTTGAAATCTTAGCCAAATTTTTTTCACAGTAAATTATCTTCCTCACTTTAAAGTGAGACTATGTGTGAGTAGCAGCAACAGCAGCCTCTGCGACCACAAGTGGTAATTACAGGATGCTGGTGCATTAAATCCTGCTCATCTCCAAGTCCAAGCTAGTTTTACTCTGTCTGAGTACACTGACTAGCAACAGGGTCGTCCTCCCTCAGCAGGGGTGACAAATCAAGCCACGGGCAGTTAGTAAGTTACCCACATGTGAGTATGTTCAACTAACATTACATCATCTTCACACAGCAAAAAAAAAAAAAAAACAGTCTGGTGGCTGTTAGTATGTGGTTTCACTGTGTTGATGACCAACTAAGATACGAATGCAGTCCGAGGACTGGTAGTCTGGAACTTGGCACTGTTGATTACCAGTCAGGTTACATTTGGACTAGATAACAAGCTACCAAACAGCAGGTAACATTATGATAAAAATAAACACGGTCATGCTGGACTATGAGCTAGTTTGTGTAACTTAGTGTTCCACATGCTTTCGCTGAATAAAAATCTTACATTCATTTTTGGGGCATTCTAACAGTAGGATATTAAATCACATAGTAGAAGCTAGTGTTAGAAGCTGCACTACCAGTTGATTAAACCATTCTGTCTGGAAACCCACTTCGCTTTTTTCCATCCTGTTATTGTTGGACCAAGGGTTATTCTTGTCTTGGTCCACCGTTTCTCACTTTTATATGGCCTGATGACCATCTGCCAATCGTAATCTTTCCTTCTTAGTTACAACGCTACGCTCTTGGGTAGGTGGTGCCCTCTTCCATTTCCCCCAAACATGTTTGTTGTGGTTACCTTTCTTTTTGTTCTTTTTATGTTTTATTGTGACTGGCAAACTATGAAATTACTCACTACTGCCACTCACTGCTATAGAATGTGTCATTGATGTCTTTGCTTTTACAATTCAGTTCAAATTTATTTATATAGCGCCAAATCATAACAGAAGTTATCTCCAGGCACTTTCCATATAGAGCAGGTCTAGACCATACTCTTTATAAAATTATCTACAGATACCCAACATTTCCCCAAGAGCAACACTTGGTGACGGCTGCAAGGAAAAACTCACTTTTAACAGGTAGAAACCTTGAACAGAACCTGGCTCATGGTGGGGGGAGTGGTCTTACCTGACTAAAAAGTAGGATTTAGCAGTCATAGCCAAAGTCACAGTGGCTTTGGTACACTATTTTTAATGCTTGGAAATCTCCCTTTCTGTATATTTAAATTTTACGTAGCCTTGTTTTTTTCTTGTTTCTATCCGCCTTTCTCCATTGCAGAAACTCATCGATTGGGATGATGACAATGATGATGATGTTTTTGGAGAAGAACCTCCAAGTGTCACACTCCTGCTCAGTCCAGCATGTCGCTGCACAACCACAGGCGGCTCACGCCTGCCCACATGTCTACTCAAGAATACTTGTTTATTTGTCTTCCATCTCGAAGAGAAAATAGTTCCTTTCTTATTTTTGGACATAGCAAGAGTAAACAAGTAGTTCCTTAAGCACTGTGCCACACCCTCTCAGCACAATCCACAGTTCTTAGAAGTGTTTTTTACACTGATGGGTGCCGACCAGGCGACTTATTTGTTTCAGATATTTTCCCATGGCAAACAGGACGAATACAAAGGCTTCGTGGTGGCCTGGAGAAACCACAGAGTAGGCGTACATGAGCCTCCATACTCACCCTCTTTTGAAAATGAAATTTATGGCACCTCATAAAAACCCGGTTCACGCTTATAAGCACCAAATATAAACTAGTATAAACCAGCAGGGTTTGACTCAGTCCTTGTAAACTTGACCTGATGGAGCGTTGTGTCCGGCTAAAGGCAGGCCAACCAACGGCTGACCCGGCTGCCCAGCCCTAACACGAGTCTGTCCCAAAACAAAGCTGAAACAGGTTCAACTCTGAGGTAGCTGGTTCCTGACCTTCTTCTCGCTCTGACTCAGGGAAACACAAGGCCTTTGTTTTGGTCATGTGTTGACATAAGGGCAGGAAACTCCCTCTCCACAGACCTTTCACAGCCAAGCAATCACACTGGAGTTTCTACAATACTACCCTATCTGTGTGGCAGTTTAATGCTGGTTTACACCCAGCAACCCCTTAGGAACAAATGATTTATCATTGGGTTTTGGCTTACGGCTATGATTATGATGACGCATGATTTATTGATGGAAGCTCCTTCTAAAAAGTAAATAGATGTAGTGTTGGTTGTTATGTAAGGCAACATCCAGATTTGGGACCTCACTCATTGTGTGTGTTAGCCACTCTGAGACCCATGGTTGGCACAGAGGGCTCCAGCAGCACCCCTCTGGGTCCCTGTGGTCTGCGCCTCAGCGCATAACAGCCACTTAGGCCGGCATTTTCCCAGGCTGAGACAACACACCACGGTGGCAGCGCGAGCCACAGAGAGGGCCTGATTAAAGAGTAGGGACAATGGAGGGAGAGAGAGCCGGGGACCGTGGTGGCATTTTCCATCTCCGCCGCTGTCTCCTGGGGGGACCAAGTATGTGCCGTGAAACGTTTGAATTATCCCAGAATCTCTGGAATTCAGACAGAGGCACCGCGGAGAGGACCCTCGACCGGGGATCAAAGAGCTTTGAGAAGAGTGCGGTGCACTGGTGGTGAAGTCGAGTACATGGGGGAGTATGAGTGTGTGTGTGTGTGTGTGTGTGTGTGTGTGTGTGTGTGTGTGTGTGTGTGTGCATGCTTATGTGTTTCAGAAAACTGACTTGAAAAAGATAAAGACAATGTTTGAATCATATTTTCTTTAATGGCTACATGTCTAAAGATGTTTTCAAAAAAGCCATGTTTGACTTCTGAGGAGGCAGTGATCATTGAGCAATGAAATACAGGCATGTGGTGAGAGTGTGTGTGTGTGTGTGTGTTATTGTCCTTTTATCCCTCATGGGATCAGATAATGCAATCATAGCCAGTCATTGGGAGTCTAATACAGTGGGCGCCCCTCTTCAGTTTGGAGACGCCACTTTCCTCTGTGGTGGCAGAGGAAGAGGAAGAGAAAAGCAAAAGGGGGAAACCTCGTCTCTCTCTTTCTGTCTATCTCTCTCTGTAATTATCACTTAATGTTCTTCAGTGATCTGGAGACGTCTGTCTCTCGCTTAGTCCTTTCTTCCCTCGCTGCAGAGGAAATGTATCACAGTCTGAAATAAATCTGCCAGCCTTTTTATTATTGTATATTTAGCACCAGAACAGAGTAGTAAATGGAGCCGTCCCAGACCACAAGCTTCCGGTAGCGCAGGGCCTCAGCGCTGGCTGGCTGTCTTTGCCACAGCCAAGTACAAAGATGAAAGCCTCCTGTACTATATCCAGTTAGCTAGTCGTCCTCCAGCATTGACCTCAAGCAAGTTTTCATGTCTGAGAAAGACAGCGTGTGTTTGCGCCTGAGCTACGTGCAGAGTGTATAGAATTAGTTCACTACGCAAATATGCCTTTCAGCAAGCCAGTTTTGCATGAACATCTGTCGGGTGTAGGTTTCTGAATGCGTGTATTCATGTCTGTCTGCATCCATATATCTCTGTGATGTGTGTCGAGCTTTGTCATGGCATTGTCTTGTGTTTGTTTGATGTCAAAACAGACAGCATTGCATTTTCTTTTTTAAAAAAAAAATTACAGAGTAGTGGCCTGGCAAGCACAAATAGCATCACATATGATCAGACATATCTTTCTTGTACCTAATATATTGATTTAATTAAATCAACTAAACTCTTGTTATTTCATTTAAGAGCTATATGCACATCTTTGTGTTATAGAGGAAAACAGACAGCCAAAAACAGATTACAATCTTTACTACGGCCAGGGAGCTGCCCATCAAAGTAGGTACACCACAGGTACAACTGTGTGAAAACTGGTTAGCAAGTTAGCAGAGAAATTAACACAGACAGCTAAACGTAATAAATAAATAAAGGTAGGGCTGAAGGGAAAAGTAAAATAATTGAAGTAGCAAGCTAAAAGTGTTGACCGAACAGTTAACTAGTGAGCTAAAAGTAACAATAATAAACACTTGTAAAGGCTATCACTAATGTAATAAATAAACAGTTGATATAGTTCACTAAAAGTTAAAACTGTTTATCTATATAAAAATAGTAGATATACAGTTGAAAAGGAATGAAATATAGGAATGTATAAACCGTGGAAGTAGTGGAGGGACAGTTAAAGGTAAAAAAAAAACACAAAACAACAATGCCTACAAAATCCAGATTCGGTTATCACAGCATCTCTTATTTCAGCTTTCAATAAAAGCCACCATTAGGGCCAATAAAAGTGTTACCAACTCCCTCGGGAGATGAAAATGATCTTCGTCATTACCCTCATCCTTCCTCCATCAAAGTCTTCTTTTCTTTCCCTGCACGCTCACTGTAATCCCTTTCTGGGAACACTAAAAATTACCAAGCAGTGTGGCGGCGGCAAGTTTTAATGCTGGTTTTTAAGGGCTTACGACTGCTCTTCTGAGCTACCGTCACAACGAGGTGTCGGCAGGATGCCTCCCTGATAAGGCCGTAATCTGAGGTGTAAAGTTATAAGAGGGATTTGGGAAAGTGAGAGGGTGTCAGAGAGCTGCAGCCTAGGGTGTTCAGGGCAGCATTTAACAGAGATGGAGCACCATCTCCTGGGTTTATGACTCAGTGAGAGCTTCCTCTGAACCAATCTGGAATTCAGTTCATCCAAATCTCTGAATTTCAAGCTGCACGTATGTGTTTCCTGTTTTGAATACACCCTTGTCATGTACAGTTTACTTTCCTTTCAGGATTGAAAATGTGTATACTGGATGCCTTTTCTCTAGTCACTGACAAAAATAGAAAGCTGATAGAAGAATTAAGCATCACATGGCTCCATGCAATAAAAAATAGTCTCCTCCATAAACTTGAATGAGAGCAGCGCTAGTTTACCAGTGGCTAATATTAGCTGAGTCTTAAAACCTCAAATCAGGCACAGTTGTATGCATGGCTGAGGGACAGAGTGGATTAGCCCTGAACTCTTTCATTTTTCACTTTCCCCTTCTTCTCCTTGTCTTTCTCTGCTGCTCATAAAAGATTGCGTCTTGTGTGTGATGTGGTGGAGGAGTGCAGTCAGAATGAACTGATTACGGACGAGGGCCAGCGTGCCTTTGAGTCATGGCACCGAGCGACATTCTTCAAGCGCTTAAAAATAGTAACAGTTGCCTTTTTTTTCAGATTTGTTTTTCTCATTGGAGCACTTTGGGGCATCCTATGTTGGCCATTTTGGAGACTCGAATCATAACCAGATTTTTTTTTTTTCATCACCCCCCCTCTTCCCTTTTCTTTAATTTTGTTATTGGGAGTTTGTTTAATCTTGTGAAGAAAATTGGCTTAGCGTGGGAAAGGCAGAATTCTTTGGGGGATAGGTTTTGTTGTTTTAGAGCTGTGCACATTGTTTTGTTGGGATTTTTTTTTTTTTTTTTTTTTCAGCGCAGGAAGAAAAAGTGCCAGTTTGTGCCAAAACCTCATGAAGTGCAGATAAAAAGGAGCTGAGTGAGAGGGAGGCCACAACACCACGACAAAGATATGGGCTGTCTAAGCAAAGAGCTTTACAAATGACGATCTCCAGGGGGAAAAGGGGGGAGTCAACATAAGGGAGGAAGGCGGTGGAGGAGGAGGAAGGGAGTGGAGGAGGAGGAGGGAGGAAAAGAGGAGAAACAAATGTGGATGGATTGGTGGGAGAAGGAGGAAGATGGGTATTGGGGGGAAATAACGCAGAGCAGTGAGGAGGGAGGGGGGAGATGAGAGGGGAAACATTCCCCCTTGCCCACATTAAAGACATAAAAAAGAAAACAAACAGAAAAACATGTCTGACATAAAGAGGCTGGTTTCCGCGGCGACAGCACAATGGCTGCCTGTGGCTCTCGGGGCCCTCGCCGTCCCGTCTGGGGCCCGGCACCAGCGAAAGTCACCGCAGTCACAGGGCCCATCAGCTTGAGTGTGTGTGTGTGTGTGTGTGTGTGTGTGTGTGTGTGTGTGTGTGTGAAACATGGTGAATGTCATCACGGGCCCAGTGCTGTGGGAACCGCCATGAAAGGGACCCCACTCGGAAACCACAAAAGCTCCTTTCTGCTTCTTCTCTTCGGCTTTTAGCCTCTTTATTTATCTTTGCGTAGGGGAGCCGGATGAGGAGGGAGGACTCACTCTCTCTCTCTCTCTGTTGTCTCTTTATGTCTCTCACTCTCTTACAGGCAGCATGTCCCATCAATGCTGCCCTCCTGCCCTCTTGACACCTCAAATCACAGCAGCCACCATCTCAAACATATATACTGGCTGTGTCTAACCCTATTTCTCTGGAGGTTTATTCACACCTCATATCAGCTCAATCAGATCATAAAAACACAATGCAGCTCTTTGGAAACACCCTATAGGAACAAACCTCGCGTTCCCAGGAATGCCTCATATATCCAGGTTATTCCGAGTGAATCGTGGCGACGGGCAGACAAGCAGGCAGACAATTCCCTCATGGGTCCAGCCTGGACAGTGCCAAGCTAGTCTGGTGCCAGTTCCCATGCCAGTCCAATCTTGACCCCAGTGACTGAGCACTCAGCCACAGACTGACTGTTATAAAGGCCTCATACCAATAAGGAATCGACTGAGTTTTTGGGTATATGTCAACAGCACTTGCATACAGCAGGGCACCATGCAGAGCTCCTGTGACCACATTTGGCCTTTCACAAGTTCTCCACAGGGGTTCTAGAGAGGGAACAAACATTTCATTTGCTTAATGCTATCTGATCACTGTCATTTTTACAAACACCACAGCAATTTATTCACATCCACTCATATTTTTTCTGGAACGTGGCCATCTAAGATTTGGTCCCCCTGGTAAGATTTATTTGGATGTTGAATTTTTAGAAACCTGCTCTGATTTCAACTTGTTGTTGTGTGTTAACACACAAGTTTTATATCAGTTCTTAAAATAGGAAAACTTGGCACTCGATATACGTTCGCATCAAAGTCAGTGTCTGCGCAGCTTTTGCTTTGACCTCCTCAGCGCTTCAGTCTTACCAGTAGTACTACAAAATAACATGTATCAAGCTTCTATTTTTTTTCCTGTAGTTGCATATTGTTTTTAAACTTTGAAAACTGTGGATGTCTGTATTCAGTGATTTTTTTGGATTGCAGATGAACTGAAAGATGTTTTTCTGTTACTCTTCTAAAAAAGCAGAGTCAGGCTCTTTTTTTATTTAATGAAGAACTGACATTTTGTGGATGTGAATGATGGGAATGTCTGTAGCGGCTTTATTCCTTTTTAGCTTATTTTCATCTTCTATTTTATCATAGTATTTTGAAATCGTGTTTCTGTTTTCGTGTTTTTTACATGGCGTTTCTTTTACATCTTGTCTAAATGTGTTTTATATCTTATGTATTGTAATATCACTTTGAATTGCCTTGGTGCTGAAAGGTGCTATATAAATAAACTTGCTTTGCTTTTGCTTTTCCTTTAAAATGGCTCTGGTCCTTGTGTATATGATATTGACACCAGTACTGTTTGTAATTATGCACTTTCCTAAGAAAAAAAATCTCTTTGTATATTTTGATGTTTCATAGTTTGCACCAAGTTTCTCTTTCAACAGGTTTCAATTCTTTTGAGCGTCTTTTTAAACTGGAGTATCTGCATTTTAGAAAATAATGTTGCTGAAAGTTGGGTTTTCTGTTCCTGAAAAACAGAGCACAAATAATCAAAGTCAAGCATGCAGTGAGACATATCTGATCAGTTATTCAGTTTGACAGGAATGCAGAGAAAAAGTCACAAACAAAATATCCTGCTGAGCTGGTTCCATCTCACAGACTTTCAAACAATAGCAATAGTCATGCATCAGAAACAATAATTGCAGCTGAGTGTTTGTGCCTTATAAATTGTGGGTATGCACTGTCCACATTCGTGTGAGGGAGTTGCGTGTGTGTGTGCATGTGTGCTCATATGAATCGGTTCATGGTGTGTGTGTTTGTCCCTGAGTGTTCACGCGTTCATATTTGAGTTGCGCATGTGTGCGTGTGTGTGCAAATTGTAAAAGTATGAGCTTGTTAATTTCAATAAGGGACGCTGCCTTGTTGTGGTTTGGAGGGATGGGAGGGAGAGGACTTGAAGTGGCCGACCAAGATCGCCAGAAATCTCCAAGAATTCCATCCCACCATCCAGTGCCAGCTCTCTCTCTCTTATGTTTCTCTCCATCACCCTCCCTTCACACACCCCCACCATGAAACCATTTTCATAATTAACTTATTTATTTATTCATTCATCTTGTTAATTACTTTCCACTTGGTGCGTGTTTTTCATGCAACTTGCCTCATCCTGGAACAACTGAGAGGTGGCTCAGGCCAAAAACAATGAGTGAAACCAGAGTGATTTCATTAAAAAAAAAAAAAGGAATTGGTGATACAGAGAAGAAAGTTAATCTTTGAAGACAAGGGTGGGTGGGGGACAAAAATACAGAGAAGAGACTGAAGCCTGGATGTCTCTTTTCTTTCAGACTCTTTCTTCCCTGTTTTCTGACGCTGAAATGAGATCCAGATCTGAATTAAGGAATGATTGGTAATGAAAGGATATGTGGACGGGGGGGTTTGTTCTTAGGGAGGGGGAGAAAGAGGGATTTCTCTTTTCTGTTTGTCCTGACTCATACTCACCACACTGTAAGCCCCCCTGGTGATGGTCACACTGATTACTGACACTTGGGTATTACGAACACACACACACATGCATATGTTATAAGTTAGTTTATTACTTCTCATGTACGATATGATAAAATGCAGGCGGGCAGGGCTCAGTTACAGCTCATATAAGTGAGACAAACAGAAAAACAAGGCCGCTGAAAAGCGAATCATCTTTAAAAGAAACAAAGAAATAGAAATCCTTGGAGTAAGAGAAATAAATCACTATATACAACCTTGTTCAAAAAACATACACCCGGATCTTGCACTCATGCACAGTAGCATGTTTAAACTAACACACCCTTCCAGTCTGCCAGGCAGGAAGAGACACACTCAGCTGGGCATTGTGTGGAAGGGGGCATGCCACTTGGCCTCTCTCCGTCTTTAACACACACATATGCACACACTGTTGGGTCGGTCAGGCATCGCTCCTGACAACCGGCGCCTGGGTCTCGTGTTTCCATGGCAATCTGTACCAGCAATCTTCCCACGGTGGCGGCGGAACCGAGCGCTAAGTGTTGCAAACAACCATGTCTTTGAGAGTGTGTGTTTCTGTGTGTGTGTGAGCACACAGAGAGCGATATCTTGTCCGGTGAAGAGCCCAGATGTTCAGACACTCACTGAGCTGACTTCTCTCTTGACCCTTCAGTACCTGCCCTCATCCCTGCACACACTGACACACAAACACAAGACAGGTTTAAAAAGTTCGGACGAAGTTGGGATTAAAAGTCAATGTCTGACTTCCCATCTCACTTTATGCATTGGCAGTATTTCTTGATGTCATGATTTCAAAAGTCACATTTTCAAAACTCAATATATGCAGTTAAATAGTAAACGATAAATATATTTGCGTGGTTGGTGAATCCTTATGGTTGAAATACTTAGCTAGAAATAATGATTAGACAGTTAATATCGTTAGCTAAAAGTAGTGGCTAAACATTTCAAATATTTAGCTTAAGTTGGATAAAGGGCTGAATTAGCTGAAAGTGATGAGAAACAGTTGTAATAGATTCACAGTAACATTAATGGATAAACAGCTGAAATAGCTTGTTTAAAAAAAAAAAGTCAAACAAAGTTATAAACTGTTGAAATGGTTAACTAGCTTGCTCAAAATAATGTAACATTTAGCATTAGCTAAAAGTTATGAATAAACTGTTCAGTTAGCCCAAAGTGGTGGTAATTTGAATGCCATGTCAACTTGACCAAAGCAGCCTGGGGCCAGGCTGTCAGACAGGAAAAGTTTGCAACCACTGATATAAATGATTTTACACCTTATAAGTAGCATTAAAGCAATCTGAAGTGTTGTTTGAGGATAAATGGGGGGGGGGGGCATGATAATCAGATTTTTCTCTACGTTGTGGTTCTCTCCTGATCACGGACAGCTGCTGAGGTCATGGGTTATACTTTTCTTGTTTTTTTTTTGTTTTTTTTTGTATCACTGCACCAGTGTTTTCTCCCCCGCTGTTTGTCTGTCACATACTGTCTCACAAAAAGCAGTTCAATGACTCCATTCTCCTAATCACCTGTGCGATTGTGTGAGAGTCAAGCGCTGTGTCCCGTCACACAGTCTCCTGCAGATGAGAGAGTGCTTTCATGGTCCATCATTCCCACACCTCACCTCTCTCCTCCCCTCCCTCCAGCTGCCATTGTTCTAGAAAGCTGTATAATTAAAGGAGAAGAAAGAGAAAGAAAGGAGAATCGAAAGAAGGACGGAAGGAGAGCAGGATGAGATTGGAAGCTAATTGACTGAGGATGACTGAGCAAAGGGGTGGAAAGATGGGGCCTGGGGGTGGGGAGGGAGGGAGGGAGGGAGGGTGACAAGCCAAGGAAGGGCAGATTAAAGGGAGGGAGGAGGGACAGGGAGAGGAGGCGGGGGAGCCAAAACTGGCAACCCTGCCCCAACTGCCAAAGTCCTATTTTGTCATTGGGTGGCTGTGACAGAGAGAGGGAGCCAAGAGAGAAATAACAGAGAGAGAAAGTGAGAGACTTATGCCAGTGATAGAGTAAAAGACTAAAGCAGCTTGTGAATTTACTTAGTTGTCATGGGCCCTTGGGGGTCGATCAAGTGGCACCACTGACTCACAGAGGAGAGGAAAGAAGACACATGAAGAAACAACAACAAAAAAAAAAAAAAAAACAGACAACACAAGTGACAAGAAGTAACTAAGGACAACAAAGCCTTTGTAAGTAAGAGCTCAAGAGAAACGCAAGAAAGCGAGGGGCACACAGGGTGAGCGTTTCATCCAGAGGGGAGACAGTCTTTAGTGAGTTGCCTCCACGCAACAGAGAGAGCAGCCGACAAGATCACCCCTTCACTCCATCGTCCATCCATTTGTCTATCCAGTGAGGAAGACATGAAGAGACCTCACGACTACAGTTCCCCAGACTCGGACACAGACGAGTTTATTGACGTGGGACAAGAAGACAGCTATTGGTGAGCATCCGCCAAACACACCTGAGTTTGCAACACATGTCTTCCAGCAACATGTCTTCCAGTCAGACGTAAAATGAGATGGTATGCAGTTGTAATTAGTAGCTCAAGAAAAATTTGCTCTAACCGTATTTGGCAGTGAACTGTGGGCTTTACAGAGATTTTGACATATAGATGCTGCAATACACCAAACTACAGACAAGCTGAGAGACTGCAAGGACAAGTTAAAGTTTTTAAGTCTCAGAAGCCAATGTGGTTTGTAAAGCAGCGATGAAAAATAAGTGATTCCTGCTCTTTAAATCTTTCTGCATTTAAATCAAACACCTTTGTAAATGATTGGTAAATGTATTTAAGTCATTTAAAAGTTGTGACAGACCTTCCAACAAACCTGAGTTTGAGTCAGTTTAAAGTTTAAACTTCAGGCCTGTGGCAGCAAAATTTCCCTTGTTCACTCTTTCAGAAATATATATCCATTGCATTTTCCCTCTCTATTAAACGGGGTCATGTTTGTTCCTTTTACATGTCCTTGTGAGAAAATGCAGAGGTTGGTAACAGTCATTGCACGCATGACATGCATTGCAGTAAGTATAGGTTAAAAACTTATGTAAGGCCTGTCATGTCTGAAGCATGGAGACAGTGTTTGAAGTCACAAGGCGAATTTTCTGACACTGTATCACGAATGTATTTAACACAGAAAATATCATCAGATCAAATACATGAAAAGAAAGTCAAGATTTAAAATGTATTTATCAAATATTTTTGGGCTAATTTATGGTTGCAAACTTTTGCCATGTAGCAATAATTTGTTTTCCTTTTTAGTTCTGGAACTCTTTGATGTTACAATAAACAAAAAAAACTGAATTGTCAAATTACAACCAAAACAGTTATACTGAGGATTTTATAACATTTTAAAAGAACATTCGAGGCACACTGTGTGAGTGAATACCGAATTTGAATGTATTTTATTATACTCCTTTTCTTCAATACACAACATACAGATATTGTTTGCTTAATGTGAAAGATTTAATTTAAAATCAAAATTGTGAAAGACTAAAAGTTGAATATTCTTTTCAGTTTATGTTGTATTACTGTTATAATCTTATATCGGCAACTTGAGAGTTGTAGATTTTTGTCACAAATTTTTATATAATTAATCATAGTTATTATTATTCATATGTATACAGTAAAATACATATAGAGGGAATCATCTGGAAACTGCACAGCTTACAAGTACAAAATATTTTTTGTTTTTAACAACCTTTGAACATTTGAATGTGACATGCAAGGCCATGCTGCTCAACTGCAGTCCATTACATATAACTTGTTTCAGTGTTGAGGAAAATGCCTGATAAGCAGTAAAATTACTCTTAACTTTGCACACACTCTTTACAAGTCATTACACAATTTTGCATTTTAGGCGCATTAGTCAAATTCTTTGGCTGGAAGAACTGAAATGTGAATTAAAGGGAATGTTCCTTAGGGTGTATTTCTATAGTACACTGGTTACATCAGAAGCACTCGGCAAGCCAGTAACACTAAAGACAGTTCGGATAAATCAGATTGCCATGTGACATGCAAACAGAAGACAGTGCAGCCTTTTCAAGTCAGCGCCATCAAACATAAACCTAAACAAAAACACACAGCTAAATTGGCAGCCTTCATGTTAAAATCTAATAGAAACGCAATAAGTCTCTGGTGGGGCAGTTTAAGGGGAACTCCAAGCTGACAGGCTCTTTCAGGCCTATAAGATGAGAGTTCATAAACAAACACAATCCATATTGGGTGACTGTACTTGGAGGAGCTCACATCCCATGCTGCATGTTGGAGCCCCATGTGAGCAAAAGCATCGCCCCGAGGCTATATAATCATCTTTCTAAAAGTGCTTTCGCTCAGATGGAAAGGAGAACAGCATGTCATTTTACTGAGACTAATGTCCAGAAACGCATTAAACCAAAAACAATCTTGTCTTCCCTCCGCACTCCTTTGCCTTTCTGTGCCCAAAAAACAAATTAGATTGAAGGGAGCTGATGTGCCATCCTGACTCTGTGTCATATTAAGGAGGGTAATAATAACAATATGCAGGAGAATCAGTTACCATATTTCTCTTTGTGCCAATGCCACCCTCCCCCATCCATCTCCTTCATCTCTCTCTTACTTTTACTCTATCTCCATGGCACAGCCCAGTCACCGGGTCCATGTCTCCTGGCAGCGCCTCGCAGATTCTGGCCCGAAAGAAGAGAAGAGGGGTGAGTGAATTATAACCTTGGATCTTAATTTTTTATTTTTTTTTTGTCGTTTGTCTTTTGGCCCTAACAGTTCCTCCGCTCGTCTTGTTTGGTAGATAATAGAGAAAAGGCGCAGAGACCGGATCAACCACAGCCTGTCGGAGCTCCGCAGACTTGTGCCCAGTGCTTTTGAGAAACAGGTAAATACTGTTTATTCTAATTCAGCGACAGAAGTAATAAACCAGCTTCATCAAATCTAATGCAGCTGAGTAATGTAGCTGTATATTTCTTATTTCCCATGCAGGGCTCATCTAAGCTGGAGAAAGCAGAGATTCTGCAGATGACAGTGGACCACCTGAAACTGCTGCATGCCATGGGGGGAAAAGGTGAGACATGAGTTGTTTTTGTTTTTCTTCGTTAAAGTTCACTTTCTGGCTTTTTCTTCTTGTCATTCATTTTCTGTGGAACACAGACACCAGACACAGACAGGCCTTTGAAATAATCCTGGAAAAGATCGAAATTCCTTCAAAATGTGGACAAATATATTATTATTGTCCTTTTTTTAAACAAAAGATAAAATACATAGCATGCACAGTAAGTATAATTTTCATGAGTAACTGCATTCCATTGCCATTATTCAGCGCATGACTAAACTCGCTTTTTCTCTCTCAGGATACTTTGATGCGAGGGCCTTGGCAGTCGACTACAGGACTCTGGGTTTTAGGGAGTGTGTTGGGGAGGTGGTGCGGTACCTCAGCTCCCTTGAGGGGGAGTCCCCGGACCCTATAGGAGCCCGCCTGGTCTCCCACCTCTCCCACTGTGCAAGTGAGCTTGACCCTCTCCTCTTACAGACGCCCCCGGCCTCCACCTTACCCTTCCCTCCTTGGCCGTGGGCTTCCTTCCCTCAGATCTCCCCCAGCTCACCAGCTTCCTCCTCACCTCCTTTCCCCAGTGGGCGAAGAGATCTTGCCCTGCTGGGGAACTACCCATCGCCTGCCTCCCTCCGCCTCGCCCCCCTGGCTGGCTGCCAGCAGGGTGCACCACCACTCCTCTCGCCTACAGCTCTGGCCACCGTGCACAGGATGCCCTCCCTCGCAGCATCCCCAGCCTTAGCCCCCTCTAGACCAACCCAGCCATCCCCTCACTGCGCCACCAGGGCCTCGCCTCTTCCTCTTCCCACCCCTTCCTCTTCCTCTCCTTCCACCTCCTCTTCTACTTCATCATCCTCTGCTCCACCTCAAGTCTCTTTCAGGCCCTTTGCACCTCTGGGGTCTCCCACAGCCCAGCGCAGGGGCTTGAGCGGATCAGCCAAGGCTGCCCAGGGATGGGGGACTGAGATCGGAGCTTTCTGAGGCTCAACTCCACTTTTGTTTTCCAAATGAACTATATACAGTGGACACTGAGCTCCCATGTGCTCTATGTAGCAAATATGATACCTTTGGTGAAAGAAGTATTGGACCTTTGATGATTGTCTCCACATTTAAGGGACTCTAAAAGCCATATCAGACTATGGGGGAAGTTTTAGATAAACAATCATATATAATAAAAGAATGGAGGAAAGTGAAGGAATAGAAGATTAGAATAAATTTATGTTCATGATCGTGCTTGACAAATACACACACAGAAGAGTGTCCGACAGAGCCATATAAATATATATCCCTCACCAGAGTGATGTTGAGTTTTCACTGATCTTTTAACTGTGATATTTGTTTTGTTGTTGTTGTTGTTGTTGTTTTCCAAAACATTTAAACATTTGATTTCCTTTTCCAACTCTGAAGAATGTTTGACAAAAATCTCTATAAAGACTAAGTGCCTTTACCTCTGCTCATGTTCTGTTTCTGTGTTTTCTCTGACTGTCTACACAAACATGCAATCGTGTAATTGCAGCTATTTAATCTGCCATCCATACAAATAGCAAAGAAATGGTTGAAAACTACATGTTACCCACTTATGCTTATTAGCTATGTCTGCAATCATGTCTGCTCGCATGTTCCCCAGCCGTAACCCCGACGGTATCTAGGCCGTCTCCAGTGATGGCTGATGGGAGCTGTGGTCTGCAGAGGATAAACATGGTGGGAGCTGGTGATGTTTTTGGGATGCCGCGGCGAGGCAAACAGACCCATCACTTTGCCCTCTAATTGGCAGTCCCCTGTAATTAACTTTACCCTCATATCAGTCTATGTATCTTCCTCTCCTCTGCTGTCTCTCTGCCATTCTTTCTCTCCAATCTTGTGGTACACCAGCGGATATCTTCTCTCCCTGTTTGTCTGCGCCTCTGTCTCCTCAACAATGGACAGACAGTAAAGGAGAGGGCGAGAGGGAGGGATGACGGGAGACTGAGAGAGGGGAAAACAAAGGAAAAGATCTGAAGGGCTGTGGTTGGGTGACTGATTCGGCGTAGACGTTCAATAACAGGGTGGGAGGGAGGCAGGAGACAGGGTTACGGGGAGATGAGGAGGACTGTGAAGGTTTAAGAGGGCAGGAAGAGAAATGGTGTGAATCACAGAGAGTCGGCCAGCATGTACAGGGTGCACGAGAAAGCCCCGAACAATGATGAATGACAGTCGCAACGAGTTGTTTCTCAAGAAGATCAGCATAATTGTGCCGTGCTTCACCAAAACGGCTCCGCGGGGATGAGAGAGCAGAGAAGAGCCTTGTGTGTGTTTACTGCTGGAGAACGCTTTGATCTACTTCAGGATGCAATGTCTGTGGTCTGCGGTCCAAAAATGTGTGTGTTCCGCAAAGTGCATATTGTTTATTTGAGTGAGTGTGCTGGTGTGTGCTTAAGCCAGTCTCATGTGCTCGCTGCCCGCTTTGTGTGTTTGTCTGTGCCTTGCTGAGTGTTTTGTTTATGTGGTGTTGTGTGCACACACGTCTTGTGTGTGCGTGTGTGCGTGTGTGTGTGTGTGTGTGTGTGTGTAATGTGAGTCTTCAGGGCTGGCGTCAGGACTGAACCGCGGTGGCGGCGTGGCTCTCGTGCGAGGCCGGCCGGCGGTCGGACGGACGGTATGGTGGTGGAATGTTTGCGGAGGGTGCATACGTACACACACACACACACACACACACACACACACACACACACACACAGGCACACAGACAGCACACAAACATAGAAACACACACACAGGCTGGCTGGCACTATTCTAGCCTCTGAGTAGAGGAGCCAGAGTCACCACCACAGCTTCCAGGAAGGACAACCACAGTCACACTGCAATGGGTTTCCCACGGGGGAGGGGAGGCTGGAGGGAGCGGAGAGGAAGGAGGGAAGGTCAACGACGGAGAAAGAAGGAGGGAAGTGCTGTGTGTTTGTGAGGAGAGGGTGTACGGAACAATCCCATGTTGTGGTTCAAACAGAGGAAAAGAGGAGGGTTCAGAATACAGGGAGGAGGGCAGAAAGCGAGAGGAAAAAATGCCTCAAATCAGGAAGTAAGAGAACATATCTCCCCTGATATGTAAATAAACTAATCCACGCATTAGTGCACAGTCTTTTATTGGATTGTATGTGCGCTGTTTTATTTGAAACATCTGTCTCTATTTGTCTGTGTGTGTGTGTGAGAGGGAGAGAGGGAGACAGACAGAAAGAATAGATCGTTCTACACACAGTTCTACAGGGAAAATCCAGACACAGCTTTGGTAAGTTTGGTATCTTTAGGCAGAGCAGGTATGGTGATGACATGCTTGAGACAGCAGTGGCGTCTGGAATGCAAAGTCTGGTGTAATCAGGTGCTTCAAGCTGATTGATGCACCGTTACATAATGTCAAGGTACCTATTTACTGCTGTGTTAAATTTGTGTGTGCATGCATGTGTAAGGCATGGACACACCTGTATGCAGCCTCAAACAAACTCTCAGTGACATGAGTGTAGAACAGGCAGTTGGGATCCACAGTGCAGGTCCTCTGAGACGCCTCCGCATGATCCGCCAAATGTCTGAAATCTACAGCTTCATGAGTCTTCTCAGCCCAACCTGTCTGCAGAGAACCCAGGCACTGCTCCAGCACATTGGCCAGAGGTCTGTTTTTTCACTCCCCAGACTTGTGCATCTGAACTATTTGCATGACTCACTGTTGCATGACTCATTTAATGATTGCTAAATTCCGATTCAGAAGCACTCTTCAATAAGTAAAGACAGTAAAAGCAGCAGTAGTTTACAGATACAGTTTAGTGACCTCTGCTGTCAAAACTACATAATGTAGGTGATCAAGAAAGAACTGCAAGGATAAAGATGCTTTACCCTCAACCAAAATTTTAGTAAAAGACTGGGGATCTGAAGTTCAAATTTGCTGTAAATGTAACTGACTATAGACTTAACTGACCAATATAGTTGAGTTGACAAGCTGTTATTTACTGATGTCACTATTTTCTCAAAAAGGTGTGCCTGTGGTAACTATTTGAGGACACCTACTGAATGTGAGAATGTATACTGCAAGGAGACAAGGGGCTTAGTATGTGAAATCCAACTGTACAAACGAGCTGGAAAAAACTGTGCAATACAGGAAAAAAGGTATGTATTTCCACTAACATTAAAAATACACCAACTGTCCAATAACTGTTAATTACAATTCAACCACTGTATTTTGTGATTTCTCTTATTTTGATAGCCATCACATTTCTGTGTATACTGACTACCGTGTCTGTATTTTTTTTTCATTACTATCAGTTACAGTTATTTACTAGCTAAAGGTACAAAATGCTGAAAATTTCAGATACTATTAGTAGTATAGTATTACAAATAATAACTAACTGAAGGTACTGTATCTTATAATAAAATCTGATGCCTGTGGTGTAACATCTCACTGTAGAAACACACAGATATATTTTAATATCATTACTCACCCCATGTACTTTATCTCTCTGCAACATATTCATGATAGAAGTGGACAAAACAGTGCAGTGAATATTGACTTTCAAATGAATAAAGTAGGTAAAAGCAAACTGACTTTTAGTCTGTTTTATTTACTCTTGTTTACACACACACACTCACACACACACACAAAAATCATCTGTGTGTTAAACTGCAATCAAATGATGTTCGGACCAACCAACAGTCCAGGAGGAGGGAAGTGTGAGTGTGAGTGTGTGTGTGTGTGTGTGTGTGTGTGTGTGTGATTTGTACTCTCATCTGTATTTTTGTGTGTTGTGCCCATGTAGGGCACTCTACGCGCAGTTCCTCAGGGTGAAGCCAGACACGACATTGTTCAGTTTGTTAATTTTGGGAGGAGCGGGCATGGTGATGACACGCTTGAGATAGCAGCGGCGCCTGGGGCATAAAAATGAACAACAAGCATCTTTTATTAATCTCCATAAAAACAGCTGTAACCCAAGTGAGGCTACAGTGGTGTCTGACTGATGATCAAGATAAATGTTATTGCATGATTTCTTGATATCACCTGAATTCCTGTTTCCATTTTATGTGTGTGTGTATATATAGATGTATAAAGACAATATTTGCATTGTATTTCAGGTGCATGAAGAATACTGTACCGGTAAACAGGGTCAGAGAAGGTTGCAGTGACGTAGGTGTAGTATTGGCAGATAGAATCTGTGGTGCAGGTCTTCTGACATGTCTCTGGATCATCCATCAGCTCAAAGCGTATGTCAGAATCCTGGAAATCTACTCCTTCCTGAGCCACCTTAAGCCAGCCTGTTAGCAGAGAGGAACAGGTTTAGACACACAACCTACAAAAATAACAAACTAACAATAAATTGAAAGGACAAACAGATAGCTATTCATGTGAGCTAAATGATTCCAGTCTTTGTCGTATTAGATTGTCAAATCTAAAATCACTTGTCTATGCGAGGCGTTTATCATTGTTTCTGAAATGAATGAAAAAACTGAACCAAAGAACATCTGTAGAAACGTTTGTATACGACCACAGCAGTTCATCGATGGTCTGTGATGTGATAGTCTACTAAAGCTGTTATTTGGCGAGACGTACTGTCATCCAGTTGACAGAAGTGCCCCGGTATTCCAGATGTTACTCCCTTTTTGGCTGTGGTCACCATTTCATTTAGATTGTTCTTCAAATAACAAGTGAAGGTATCACTGCAAAAATAATGAAAATTAAATTTTAAATAAAGATATGTCAAAGTTTTGAGATGACATAAAGTTGAGAACACATTTAACTGAAAAGGGGAAGCAAATGTTTAACCCCTTTAGGACAGTTAAGGAACCTTTCCAAGAACAACAAATAGGGTAATATACAGTAACTATCAAATCACTTATTGTGTTGTCTTATTGAACAACGTTTGCCACATGAGAAAGAGAAAAGTTTATTTAAGTACTTGTTTCGCTATGAAAAAGTTTGTCAAACACACACTACCTGACAAAAGAGAAGTAGGTACATTGTGGATGAGCAGAACACAGTGTCTGACAGTGTTCAGGAGAGGCAGCGAGCAGGTTCTCAAAGTAATTTCCTGGGATGTCCATGTTTGGAAAAAGCTGGCTCTGACATGCTGTACAAAACACAGGTAATACAACAAGAAAGCGTGAACAACAACCCACAGGATGTCTTCCTACTGCTATGACTTTTGCTCCGACTGTTTGCGTACCTGGCTCAAAGTATGGAGTTAACTGTATTTTGTGGGAGAATCCAGATACTACACCACCCTTATTGTTTACATTTAAAGTCCTTGGTACTGTCCAGCTGTATTTAAGGTGACATTTATACCTGGAACAGAGCAAGACATGACACCATTACTGAATGACAGAGCTTGCTACATCACCCCACCCTCCTGATGCCAGAGCTAAATCGTCCTACTCATTGGATGGATTCACTCAAGTCTGCGTAATAAACTGTGAGTGTGGGGTTTGATAGATGCTGACAAAAGATATAGTTGAGCTGAATTATAGGAAATATGGGACTCAGTCCTGGAGTGTGACCAGCATAGGGAACTGTCCTCCTAGCCTAATAATGAAGACATATACCATATAACTGTGATGTCCTGGGTTCAACTTAAAGTTGGGGACCTTTGTTGCATATCAGACCCCTCTCTCTCACCATACCATAAAAGTTAATGTCATTCCACCACATATATTCCACCTCGGCACCGCCACTGTTCCCCCACTGAGGCTTATCTCCACCGATGACATGATCTCTGCCTTAAGAGCAGCAATGTCTTTGAAAGAGAGCAGTTTAATTTAACTGCAATGTAAGATTGTGTTATCCAGTTTTACCTTATATTCTCTGATGAGAAGATGCTGTTTATAAATGTAAAGAACTGACACTGTGGGTCCTGTGTGCAGACCCTCTGACACTCTTCATAGTTGGATGTGAACGAACTCCTGTAGTCTGCCCCCAGGAAGTCCACGTTCTCGTACACCTTAGACAGACAAGGTTCTGGCAGACCGACAGCCCAGCAGATAGACAGAGAGAGTTATAAGGAGAACGTGACCCTACATCACAAATGAAAAAATGGTTTTCATGATTGTTAAAAATGTTTGTGAGCCTACGTAGGTCTGGGTTGCAGCTTTTGAGTGAGAAGCCGGAGGTGACATGCTGTAATGGAGTTTGGACTGTGGGCGTTCCACTCGGAGTGGATTTGAGGTAGCAGAAGAATTGCCTGCAGAGAGAAACAAATTAACCCCATGAAAAACAAGGAGGGTAGTTGGTCGTCATAGCAGAAACAAAAATAAACAGACGAAAAAGGGAATAGCATTTTGTTTTCATTTACACCTTTTTTTTTTGCATTCAGCCCCTTCTTGACTTGTGAAAGTGTGTGGTGTGGCAGGATTGGAAAAGTTTGAGTTCATTAAAAGTTCAAATTTACCTTCAGTTGCTTGTTTTATGGCAGTAAAATGTGACAATAACAACAAGTCATAAAAAAATTATGAAGAGCGATGTGTCACTGTCATACCTGTTATCTGTGGTCCAGTCAGGTCCAAGAAAGGTAAAGAAGAGACAGGATGGGTGCTGGGTGCACAGCTGCTGACAGTGCTCCACATCAGGGGAGTAGAGAGATGTTATGTCTGCTCCTGGGAAATCTATGTTCTCCAGAAACTCTCGATTGCATTCTGAAGAAATGGAAAAGAAGCGCGGACATGGTTTTTACAGGAAAATAGACACATTTTAAACTGATTTCACCAACATGTGGAAAACAGGCAATTAAACGTGCGCTCACAGTATGAAAATTACATGAAATTACAGTATGTTGTGTATGAATTACCTTGACTGAAGGAGAGGCTGCACATGGAGAGCAGAGCCACCAAAATCAAATAGGTTCCCATCTCCTTGGTTTTTACCGATTTTCTGCAGAGGAAAAGAAGATTGCTGCGGCACAACTGCTCTGCAACTGTAGGTGGGACAAAAGGCTGGTTTGCTACTTTTCTACATCTGATTTGTTTGTGCAACTGACTGTTTACACATTTAGTGATTGGCTCACAAGGACCTCTTTAGCACAAACTTACAATAACATACTTTGGTACACTGCTGATGCTTTGCTTGTTCAGTTGAGCCATAGCTCAGCTTCAGATTGACAAACTAGGTGATTGGCCACATGTTCTTCAAAAATCCATTTTAAAGGTAGTCTCATCCACATTTTTGCATTATCTGAGGCCAGGCAGACTGTTTTAAGTAAGCAAGCTATGACCTTGTTTCAGAGTCCATATTGATAGTACCGTATTATCCCAACAGATTGCTTCATTCCCAGAATGCAGGTCTGTTTATGGTTCCCAGAATCTCTAAAAGTAGAAATGGAGGCCGAGCCTTTAGCTATCAGGCCCCTCTCCTGTGGAACCAACTGCCAGTTTGGGTTCGGGAAGCAGACACCCT
>JBBMJY010000005.1:15017744-15029844 GCA_037833715.1 Toxotes lorentzi
GAGTGAGGGGGGGGGGAAAGCAGCAGGGAGATTGTAGCAGCAGGGAGTTGTAGTCCAGTGTGTGTGTGTGTGTGTGTGTATGTGTGTGTGTGTGTGTGAGTGCGGGTGGGGCAGGGAGTTGTAAATCTTCTGCCCAACCAGCAACACAGGTCAAATACTTCTGACAAACACAGGTTTCTAAAGTTAAATCATTTTGAATTTCGTATTATAAAGCTGGTCATTTAAGCGGCTCTGTGGCACCCTACCTCCACTTATCATCTTCTGGATAAATGTATGTGAAAACTGAATAAAAACAGTGATACAGTTGTTTTTATTTTTCTGAAAAGCCTCAGTCGTACCTGGTTAATGAAAATGCTCTTTGTGTCTTAGCTCACCTCGCTCCAGAAGAGCCTGATTGTCTTTTTCTTCTTGTTAAAGAGAGGCGGCTCTGGGGGAGGAGGCACCGGAACTGGTGCACTAAAGAAAGGAGGAGGTGGAGGCCTCATAATCCCAATCAAGGGAGGAGGTGGGGGGCAGCTGCCTAGCATAGGTGGGGGTGGAGGGAAGCGGGGGATGCAGGGTGGAGGAGGAGGCGGGGGCGGGAGGTCGCCACAGCCTCCCATCAAAACAGCATCCAGAATGTCCTTGTCATCGTCCTCCGTCAGGTCGGTGAAGTTAATGTCCCCGATGCGCAGCTCTCGAGGGCTGGCCAAGAGCTGGTCCCAGATCGTGTCTGATTCCTTTTTGGGTGGAGGAGGAGGAGGGGGTTCATTGGCTGAGCCATCCAGGTGAGGGTGGGATGAACCGAGGTCCTTGATCAAGTCTCCAAATCGCTCAGCAAACGGGCGGATGCTCCCGTGGTGCTCTGATTTGTCTGCCATATTGCTCTCTTGATTGTTGCCCAGCTCTCCCTCAGCATCCTCCTGGGTTTCTTTGCCCTCCCCCTCTCCTTGCTCTTTCTCCTTTTCTGCATCCTCCTCTTCCTCCTCCTCATCGCTGGGCTTCTTGTTCTGGGAGTACAGCATGTCCAGCATGAACAGTTTGCTGTTGAGGAGTTTGCTGCACTGCTCGTTCACCTCTGCCTCCTTAAAGCCTGAGAAAGATGGGTGACGGGGTTAAGAGGAGAAGAAGGAAGTAAGAACATTGCCATTGTAGCAGAGGCCTTATAACAAAGTAGATTACAGTATGATGAGGATGAAGCAAATTTGAAATGTAACATAATAATTTTACCAAGAATTGTGTATTTTAGTAGTCAGATCATCCCTGCTTCCTTAGAAAATAACTCTTGATTTGTTTCCAGTGCAACATGCCATAATACAGCAGATCAATCCCCTTGTTTCAAAAATATTGCAACTGAATGAAATCCTTGAAAGGAAGAAAAACTTTGAAAGTTGAAACTGACTTGCATCAAATGTTTCGCAGTTAAAAAAATTACCCACCATTCTCAGTGCTCCCCCTCTCCTCTCTCTCCAGAGTGCTGCTGGCAGAGGAGATGCTGGAGGCAGAGCAGTTGTCCTTCTCATTTACTTCCTCATTCTGTCGCTCCTTGTCGCTCAGGATGCCACTGTCCTCCTCCGCCTCCTCTCTCTCCTTCTCCGGTTCCTGCTCGCGATCCTCGGCTTCCTCCTCCTTTTCTGCGGTTGCTTCCTCCTGCACTTCCTCTTCTTCCTCTTCCTTCTGTTCTTCCTCCTCTTCAACGTTGGCCTCTGCCTCTTTTTCCTCTGTTTCTACACTTGCACTGGAGTCATCAGCCTCTCCTGATGGACAAAGTCAGTGTTACTTTCTTTTACTATCCTTATCTTTCGACTTGCAAGGGAGCTACAATCATTCATACAGAAAGATACAGTAAGATATATGACTTATCTGCAATGAAATACTGTTTGAAACTTGTGACATTGCTGTCTTTGATTTTAAAGGTGCCTTTATTTAGGCTGCACATGGGACACCCTTGTATCAACACACAGTCACACACACACAATGACAAGAAAAATAGAAACACACCCCATACACTAATGTAAACAATATGGCAGTTACACAAAGGCGGGTTGTTGCAGGACCAGGATATGAACAGGAAATGAAAAATTAAGTTCCTGTTTACGTCAAAACACACTCACGTACATGGTACACACACACATAGCCCAGCAGTACAGTCCATGCAGTGATGCGGGAGGGGTTAGAATAACACGACGCTCTGAGGCCTCATACACTAGCCTGGTTGAGATACAGTACCTCAGCTCACGGCAGCTGATGCACTCTAAAGCAAGAATGTTTTCTTACACAAGATGTTTTGGCATCACACTTTCAAAAAGCTCTTTCAAAAACCCATTTGACCCTTTCACCCATATCCTCTCCCTGTGTTTTTTTCTTTCTACCCCACCGATGGTGTCGCCCCTCCTCTCCCTCTTCTGCTCACGCCTGCATGTTAATTTAAAGAGCGAGCTGCAAACTGAAACAATTTAAGGTTCAGGATAATTGCTTCGGGGCGCACTGTTGGGAACTGAACTAGCGACCCTCTGGTTTTAATTATAACTCCCCGAAGTATCAACCAGTAGAATTCAAAGTCAAACATTTGACACACAGACACAACCTTAAAGTTCCTCAATATTTTCATCAAGTCAAACCCTTTTTTGAAGCTGTTTATGATCAACACATTTTCAGCAATAGACATCTGTTTTTCCTAGCTGCTAGGTGAGTGTTTGCTATAGTATTAGCCCACACTTGCTGTAACCAGGGTAACTATGGGTGTCGCCAAATCAACCAGGACTGAAATCTTAAGCGTTACAATTTTTGGGTTGAATTGAGTGTTTCTACCTCCATCACTCATTGTGAGACCATCAATTATCCCACAGTATAGTATAGCATAAGCTTACCCCCTTTAAATTCTTATTTGCGCTAACAAGCCCAAAAATCTAATAGATGTCATGTGACTACAGTACGGTCATTAAATCCTCTAAACAAACAGGAGATATGTTATTAAATCTGATATTTAACTGACTTTTACATCTCATCATCTAGGAACCTTCTAACTTGTTAATAAGAGCTATACCCGTAGACGTACCATGCTATTGGTCAATAATGTAGTATTTGTAGGATATGTAGTATATAATGTAAGTATTTTCAGTTGTCCTACCAGTCTCAGACGGCGTGTTGGGGGTGGCAGGGGTCTCGGCTTTGAGGTCAGCCTCTGTGTCCTCTTGGGACGCGAAGGAGGACGGGGTGCTGCTGCGTGATGACGAGGGCCAGGCCTCCGAGGGCGCTAAGGTCAGGTTGAGGTCAGGGCGAGTCCTCGAGACCCGCACGCGCCCCTTCTCGTACTCCTCTGCTGCCAGACGTTCCACGTTCTTATACCTGAGAGAGAAGGAGAAGGAGCATCAGAGGACAAAAGAGGTAAAAAACAGAGTCTGAGACAATGCACCTTCTGTCTTGCCTTTCTCAGCAGTGCTGCTCTGTGTTGGTCCTCGCCAAATTGCCTCAAACTAAACCACTAGTTTACCAATCTAACAATCTGCCAATTTACTTGAATTTATCACAGATCTCCAACTTGCTATGTTCACCTTAAAACACTCAGACCATTCCTCAGTGTTTTCTCCTATACAGCTGCCATGCCACCTCAACACATTGTAAGTATAAGCCCACCTCAGTCCTCTACTTTGCCCCAATAATTGTCCACAAAGAATTCAATGCCTCCATCACTGATTTCCTGGAGTCAAGAGGTTCACCATTCTGCTCGCCTCTCCTCTTCAGTCTAGTGAAAAGCTCAGCTATCTCCAGCAGGGTAAATATGAAACAAGAGGGAGTTTAGAGAAGAAGCAGCTCTGTTAGGGAGGAGAGGAAAGGAGAACGACAGGGGAGAAGAATGGGAGAGATGGGGAGAAGCTAATGTTAGTTTGGCTGCTGAAAGGCCAAACATCAGAAGTGAATCAGAGTAAACCTGTTCAAGATGTGCCTCCATCAGCTCTCCTGCTTTGTCCTTTTCCTTCCTCCCTTTTTCTGTCTTCCTTCTTTTCTCCCTCTACCAAACCTTACCATTCAACCTGCCAGCTAGAACAGAGATTTAGGGAACTGAATCAACCCTCTCTCTCTCTTTCTTTCTTTCTCTAACTCCTCCTCTTTCCCACCGTACCATGAATGTGTGCAGCTTCTGTTCAGAGTTCATTAGCATCAGGCCACTTCAGAGGGCTGAAGAAACTGGATACTAATATATGAATGTGTTTGTGTGTGTGTGCATGTGCTCAAGAGTGAAATGGAGTGAGTGAGCCAACTGTGTATTGTGTGTTTGAGCGTGGACCAAAAGCTTCAATATGCTGTATGTCCTTACACACTTAAATAAAAGGTGCTGAGCGATAGTTTGAAAAACATTCTAAGAGGCCAGCACACTACTGTAAGCAAAGTTTATGTCAGTAATTCACTTCATGTTCTGAGCGTGTCTGTTTAGCTATACTTGCCCGATGTATCTATGTATTATCACATATTAACTGCCACAGTTTAAGGACAAAAGTTGAGAATTTCACTTTATTTCACTGGACTTCCTCTCCACTGTGGAAACGCTGTATTACTCCATTACATTTATTTGAAAGCAGTAGTTACTAGTTACTTTTCAAATTAGGATTTTAAATACAAAACATGTGACCAAATTATGAAATATGTAGTATGTAATAAGTAAGTAGATAACATAGTTTAAACAGTAAAATGCCACTTACACACCAACGCATCAGTAATAATCAAATGATATATAATATTATATAATGGTAGTAACACTCCAAGGATATTTTGCTAATAATACTTACATACTTTTACTTAAGTGACATTTTCATTGCAGGACTGTTTCTAGTCATGGAGCATTTTTTTTTTTTATTGGAGCATCACTACTTTTGGAAAAATAGAAAAAGCTCTGAATACTTCTTCCGTCACTGGATAAAAGTCAGTCAGGGATGAGTGAGTGATTGATAACACGAATCATGATGATATAATATAGACTACCGGGATTTAATAAGTAAAATTAGATTCTGATTACATTCTAAATTTAGATTCTGGAGGAACAAGACCAAGATTTTACAGTGACGCTAGCAGCTCTGTGAAGCTGTACATGGGCACAGTGGTGCTTTGAGCTTAATGCTATTCACTAAAACGTCAGCATTTTAGCATGTTAGCATTCTAACATTTGCTAATTAAACCAAAGTTCCAGAGAAATTTATTTCTTTGTGTTCTGTGTTGTAGATTTAGGCGGCATCATATTTCATGCAAGTCCATTTTGTCCAGGTGTTACTGTGTTGTACCTTGTCAAGCAGGCGTGTCCCTCAGGGAGGTGAGCCGGGGTGAAAACTCATGTTTTTCTAATAACCATGACGTTCAAACACACCATAAATACATCAACATTATCCTTTGGATACATCTCCCACATGCTCCCTCAGCTGCTCATCTCCCTCTCTGGCTTTCTGTCTGTCTCATGCTTGTTTCCCCCATCTGCTCTAAGTTTGTTTTTCGTTCTCTCCATCTCTCTCTCTATTCTCTGCTTTTCTCTCTCTTTCTTTCAACTTTTATTGTATCACCGGTGCTTAAAATTGAGGGTGACTGTTGTCTGAGCCAACAGAAAAAGAGGCAGCACTTGGCACAGTACATGCAGCGTAGAGTGTCAATGGAAGAAAAAGAAGCAGGAAGAGAAAAGAGACCAGAATGAGAAGCAGAAGAAGAAGAAGAAGAAGCTTTACGTTCTGAAATATTGTGATAATCAGCATATTGGAGATGACTTTTATACAGCTGTCATCAACCCTTACTAACATACTACTGCATGGAGTACGGTCAGTCCTAAATCTTAACTGACCTCACACACCCTCTTGAGTAAATCTCTTCCTTCCTCTCATTTCCACCTGCACACAAACACAGATTTATAAGCCTCATGAAAATTCTTCTTCTGTTCTTGTGTATCTGTTCAGGAGTACATGTGCTTCAGTCAAAAGTGTGACTGTGTTTGTGCGCGTGCATTCGGTGTGAAAAGCTTGATGAATCCTGGAATCTGATTTTCTCATAGCATGCAGCCAAAGCAATCAGGCCCCTGGCAGAACGCGACAGTTAAAATACGGATCCTTAAGAGAGAAGAAAACAGGCGGACGGGGCAAAGAAAATCGGTTCAGTACCCCCCACCCCCACCCCCCGGCCTCTGGCAGTAATGGGCACCTTTTTAACCTGAAAACAATTACACTGTTACTGAGCTTCTCAAACCACAGGCTCAAACATATTCCCCCTGGGTTCAGCTGTTCTGAGCGTGTGTTGTTTTGATTTAGTGCACACACTTACCTCTCCTCCCGAGCAAGCCTGGCCTCTTCCATTTTATCCACATAGTCGCGGCTGAGAGAGACACATAAACAGAGAATTTTAAAGCATAATAATCATACCATACCTCTGTTTGGTCCTCTGTAGACCTTCCATATGTAACACATTTGCGCATCATACACACAAGCAGTTAAGGTACTGGTATAACCCATCATTCTCCTATGTTTCCTAAAATAATTTTTTTTTCAGACTTTATCTTAGCCTTTAAAACATAAAAACATTCATTTATACTTTTGCATTTATTTTATATAATGGAATTATTTTGAATGCTTTCATTTACACAATCATGCTTATTCTTCACTTGATATGTATTAATTGTTTGAGTTCTTTAATCCCTGACATAGTTTAGCTTAGCATAAAGATAGGGGGTCTAAAAATAAAGGTAAATCTGCCAGCACCTCTAAAGCTCACTAATTAACATGTCTCAGTAATTAACAAATCCAGGCAGTGCCTCACCTGTGCTTGTTCCGCTCCTCTCTCTCTATCCTCAGCAGTCTCTCCTCTCTCTCCACACGGCGGCGCTCTCGCTCAGCTGCCAGAGATTCCTGGTGCTGTCGGTAGGAGGAGGACAGGAGACCTCCCAGGGCAGGTCTGAAGAGAAGGAAAAAAAAGTTTGATTACACCACTGCAGAGTCAGTGTAGTACTGTTATCCTCAAGCACAAATCAGGTTTGTAAAACACTGCACTTGAGAACAATAAGATGATAAAAATTCCTTCCAAGACATTTTTCTTCTTTATTATTTATTGATTTTCTCGCCATGCACAAAAGATTTAGATAATGTTCCATAATGAACATTTCACTGCACTGCACCACAATGTGCTCTCTGCATACGCAAACCTTCTATGTATTTAAATATGTGTATTACACACCATAAATTATGTTTTAATGTCTGTATTCCCCGTGGAGGAAATATGAGCAGAAAGGAACCAGAGAGCTGAGATCACATTCACTTCAGTATGTCGTCACCATGACTGCACCATGGGGCTGCACACGATCTATATTTGTTACACCTGCTTGCATTTGAACATATTCCCAGTACAGGAGTTCTGTGTATTTTAGGGATGTTTTCATGTGCGTGTGCAGGCACATGTTGGGTCCTCTCACCTGGAGCTGGTGGGCGTGCTCGGACTGCTGAGAGAGGAGTAAGACATGTAGCCTCCATTCCTAGGTACAAAGAGGGGGTGAGAAAATGGGTGACAGTGAGTGACCTCTCCAGTCGTCCAGTTTACCCGACACCAAGCTGACTAACTGCTCAGTTAGAAATTGGCGGCGAGAAATTAATGTGACACCTTGTTACATAACAGGAATGCTGCTGGTGCAACACAAGAGTGACCCTAATTAGTAACTGCTGTGGTGTTTATTCACATATGTTTCTGGGAAATTCCAGGCAAGGTGTCTCTCCTCACTTACACTCCACTACTAAAACATATTTACCTTGTCAACTTATTATGTCTTAGCTATTTGTCTTTAGCTTAGCTCCAGTCTTAGCTAGAAACAACTTTCTTTTTTATGCTACTCGTAAGATTATCATAATAAGCTACAAGAACAGTGAACAGAGAAAGTAAAGATGAGAAAATGCAAAGTTCTATAAAAGAAGGAAGATGCAGTGGCACTGGGAAACAAAGTGAGGATTGCAAACATATGCGGAGGACTATCAACGCAGTGGCAGAACTGAGAAGAAAAGATATGAAGGTGATAATAAGTGCATTGACAGACCGAAGGTGAGAAGTCGTGCAGTCAAAGAAGTGAAAAGAACTGGTGAAAAGAGAAGGTGATGAACAACAAAAGTGGTGCAAAGAGATCCAAGCTGGTGCCAGGAAATAAGCCAGAAATAGAAGTGGAAACGGAAAAAGGAAAAGTGAAACGTCAAAGAGATAAAAGGAAAGCTTTCGGTGCTTCTCATGGGAGACTGAATTCTGCTGTCCCTCTGACCTGGGAGATGTTGTTTTGGGGGACTCCTCCCTGGATTTGGCCGAAGCCGGGGGCGACGGCTCCTCATCCAGGTCATAGGAGAAGAGGTGGAAGGGCGAGTGGGGCAGATAGGGCAGGCGGTCAGTGGAGGGACGAGAGCTGCTGCGCAATGGTGGGCTGACCTCTTTAGTAGCGGGGACGGTGACAGTAGACCTCTTCCTGGCCAGCAGGGAGGCCAGAAGCGAGGGCTGGGCTGTGGGGCTGAGAGGGGAGGATATGGGAGGAGAGGAAGTGGGAGTAGAGAGGGGGTGGAGGGTGGATGCTGGAGGTGGTTCACTCCGATTCCTCTGTTCATCTTCTTTTATATTCTCCTTTCTGGAAGTGATGGTGATGGACTGGATGGTTGTTCTATGAACAATGGATGGAAGATGTCTAGCCGGGCTAGGAGCAGAGGAATGGATTGAGAAGAATAAGTGGATGAAAGTATAACTGGGCAAATAAAAGAGAAGCCCTTTAACAGGCTAAAGGGCTACAGAGTATTGAACTGATACTAATAATTACTACGTGCATAGACCATAAGAAGGACAGATATACCACCGAAAGCAGTGACGAAGGAGACATTTAACAGCTCTGTGGCTTTACATATCGAGCCCCTAGACACATAAGAAGACCACAGAACACTATTCCATTTCCATGTTACCACCATGTCCTAAAATACCTGGGGGTGGTCTGATTAGACACTGTATCAGCCCCCTCCTGCTCATCCGAATCAGACTCAGTCACTGGAGTCCCCTCTTCCTCCTCCTCCTCCTCCTCCTCCTCTACTCCATCCTCACACTCCTCCTCTCTGTGGAGGTGGGGGAGGGGGTGGATGAATGGTTGGTTGGAAAATGTAAGGGAAGGATTGAGGGAGAGATGATGTGATACATAAAAATGGCATGCAAATAGAAATTACAACACTTCTGAAGAAATAAAGAGATGGAACAAAGGAAAGGGAGAAACGGAGGGTTAAACGAGACTGACGGGTTGAAACAACGTTTGCAGCTGCACTACCAAACCACACAAGCATTTATGACACTCAAAGACAACAAACAAGGACATGGCAGCTATCAGGTGGAGATAAAGTGACAGAAAAACAAAAGGATTAAGACAATACACAAAAGCAAAACAGGAGAAAGGGAGAATGTTCCTCATTACACTCTCCATGCCTCCAGTTAGCTCGTTTCACATGCACATGAAGATGAAAAGACATGGAAGAGGAAAAGGAATGCTGAGAGGAGAATATACTGCGGCTGAACAACTGACTTGAGATCAGTGTCACCAAACCGTTTTGCCTACTCAAACCAGATGAGTCTTGCTGAAGTTCAGCCAGCGTGTGCTGCCAGGTGTTGTTCCACAAGACCAGAGCCATGTGCGTGTGACGAATGGGACGGCCAGTAACAGTTGTGTTTGTTTTTCTATCTGTGCATGCTCTGACATAAACAACTTTCACCCATCTTTTCATTCAAAAAGCCACATATAAAATGTATTCTCGCAGCTATACACTTTTTTCTCTTAAATAAACTGGTGTCCTGGTTTGCAAACACACAACTTTAACACTAGCTGAAGTATGGGACATAATCTTCTTTGGTCGTGTTACACACTGCCAGAGGATGAGGAGATGGAGGGAAAAGGCACATTATAGAAGTGAAAGAGTTACAGTGCACGATTTACCTGAGGTAAACAGCTACAGATGGCTCCAAATTCCCCTTTTTGTGCATACACACACAGCAATGAAGAAAGCCTGTGCTGGTTTAATAATGTGTACACTTGTATTAGAATTACAAGCAAACCCTGAAGGTTTGAGTGACTGCTGAGAGCTGTTTCATCCCTTTTAGTGGAGCAGAAGTCTGCATCAGTGTTTCATTGGAGAACAAAAAAAAAAAAACACTCGAGTGTTTTATGTCACATGAGCCACACTAATAGCTGTTACGGCATGTAGGTGAGGAGCAGCTGAAGGAAAACGTAGACAGAAGGCCACAGAGGTCAACAGGTGATCATTTGTTTGAGTGGCCTTTGAACTTACATGGATGGAAGGAAACCTGACAGTGCCCTGGAGCAAAAAATGGTGGTATAAGGCAGTCAGAACTTCTCTCCTGAGCCGAGTCAACACATGTGCATCTCTAAAGAGATGACTGAATACTTGGCACCACTGTCATTCTTTATACCTGCTAAAAACCAACCCCCTTCCCCTATTTAAAAAATAAACTCTTAACTTCTGACACTCCATCTTCCCCTCCTCTCACCTCTCGCTCATATCCTCTGCTCTCTGTCCACTGAAAGGCTGGAATCCGGCTCTCTGTGGGGACGCAGGGTTGCAGGGGGAAGCGTGGCCAGATCGCCCAAGAGAGGCCCTGCGGCTCCGCCTCCTCTCCAGGCCACGCTTTTTGTCGCCACCCCCGAGGCTGGCTCTTCTGCGGTCCCGGCGTCCCATAGGTGGAGGCTGGCTGTCATCATCACCGTCTTCATGCCGTAGGGTCATCTGGGGGGAAAAGATAGTTGGGTGTGAAGTGGGAGTATTGAAAGGTGCTTCCCACAGAGAATATTAGTATTAAGCAAATGTACTATAAATACTGCACAGAGATTGACTGAATATGTTTGCGCATGTCTCAAACCTCATAGATGTTGAGCTGCTCAACTAAGTCCAGATCAGTGCCTTTCCGCCCTAGGTGTCTTTGGGACACCGTCTCCATGCCCTGTTCCTCCAGACCATCCACCATATCATAGAATGAATCCTGGTCTGGCAGTGCTGCAAGTGTCTAAAGAAGGAAAGGAGACAAAGAGAATGAACAGAACAGTAACTTAATAAAAGTGTCTAAACACTCAGTTGATAGAAACTAAAGGCATGGATACCTTATTGATGAGGGTCATGGCATAGACCAGCAGCTCTGTGTCCACTCCATCCTTCTCATGTAAGATCTCCATCGCATTGGACCATGGCTTGCAGCCTGGAGATCAGCCCATTAACATCCACGAATCAGTTCACCAATTAAAACACGAGCTGTGTTGTTACTATGTGACCAAACACACCTTCCTCTCCACTGCTTATCAACCTGAGCATTTAACCAAGCCATTAGATAAGCAAGCATAATAATGAATGAGAGCGAGTTAATTCCTCCGCACCTCTCTTGGTGTCCACAGAGGTGATGGCCTCTATCAGCAGCGGAGCATTGGACTCAGAGTACTCCACAAACACCAGCAACAGCTTCAGAGCTGTTTTCACCACCAGACGGAACTGGGGGGGAAATACAAACACTTACACTTACACAAGTGATTGATATATTTTGGCCCCTGTGGCTGGAAATCTATAACTGGTGTTTCATCCTTGCATGCATCATGATATATTTTTTAAAAGGTGCATCTAGACCAGATTGTCGGGGGGGGGGAGGGGGGGGGTTTCCAAACAGTGTTAAACCATGTACGTTGCAGTCCATGTTATGTATGCTTTTATTAAGAGGGCTTAATTTGGATGTAATTTCCACGCTCTCTACCTTTAAGGACAGGTAGGAAGGAAATTTAAATAAATAAATAGAAACAAAGCAATGTCAGGATTTAGGCACTGGAATCAAGACAGATACTATTGGTGCAAAGCAGAAGTTTAGCTTTAGAAATAATGAAAATACCACAAAACCAACTGAAGACACCACCCTCGGGGCAGGACAGAGAATACAATCAGTACCAGATGTGTTTGTGTGTGTGTGTTACTGCATATAAAGGCTAAAAATAATGCCAGCCAAACAATAGATGGGTAGCTCAAAGTGGGAGGCAAAGTGTGTGTGTGTGTGTGTGTGTGTGTGTGTGTGTGTGTGTGTGTGTGTGTGTGTGTGTGTGTGTGTGTGT
>JBBMJY010000005.1:15029944-15046099 GCA_037833715.1 Toxotes lorentzi
TGTGTGTGTGTGTGTGTGTGTGTGTGTGTGTGTGTGTGTGTGTGTGTGTGTGTGTGTGTGTGTGTTTGTGTGTGTGCTTATGTTACTATATTCATGGGAGCCCACTATACTTGTGGGCTCCACCTGCATTGTGGGGATCAAAACTCTGGGTTATGTCAATGATGGGTCTCCACAAATAAGTAGTAGTAAAAAAAAGTGTGTGTGTGGTTATAATTGGGGTTGTATGACTATACCTTTGAGCCAACGAGAGAGTACAACCACTGGATTGTCTCAGCGTGACCAATGACCCCGTTCATTCCGTCTACATACAGCATGATCTGCCCCAGAGCTGAGAGTGGGGTAGAGGCAGAGAGGGAAGGAGGAGAGAAAGAAAAAGTTAGAGAGGCAGAACAAATGTACTTTAGAAAGAAGAGTCAATACTTACTGTAAACAACACAACTGTCTGCATCACACGTTTCCTTCAACAGCAGCTATAAACAACTGGGAAAGTCATTCCTTATTTATGTTTTAGCTCTTCGTGACAGACGAAAACACAAAATAGAGCAGAGAATGGAAATGATTTGTGAATATTCTTGTCTTCAAGCTTCAGTGGTACTGGATTGTACTGTATTTCGCCATTGCAGAAAGGCTCCTGCTGAGTATTTATTTTAGATAAACTGAAACTGTGCTGAATGAACTTAACTGCGCTAAGTAGCACAGCAAATAAAACTTTTACAGCCACCCGTCTCTGCTGTTCCTATATGGTTATATATATGTGCTTTCACACCCAGGACCTTCACCTAGTCTCTTTTTTAGTTTCTGATACATCTGCTCTTGTGAATTATTTCCTTCTTGGCATATGCAGAAGGAAGAACATTTTGCCCCATGTTAAAAAGAACATGTCCACATTTGAGCTTGGCCCTGTTCCAGTTTTTGTGTGTTTCCCGTTATATGCAGCACAGTGTGCAGCAACATCGTTATCTTGCTCTGTATTTCACTTTTACATCATTCTTTTAGTTAAGTAATATGACTAATAAAAACAAAACATTTTAAAGTCAGTAAAGCAACATTTGAGAAAGTCATTGAAAAAGTGAAGAGGTTTCTGCTGTGGTTGTTATCTGCTAAAGAAAAGTCAAAAGGAAAGTGAAAGAGATCTTGACATACATGCTGAAGTGAAGTTGCTGCAAAGAGACCGCTCTGCTCACACACACGCTTAACAAGTCAAGAAGAGAACAACTTTGATTCCATCCTCCTCAACCATGTATTTGGACTCAAACTTGAAAATTGAAGCTATCTCTTCACTTCTTGGACAACTCATTCAACCATATAATGAGAAAAGTTGTGTGAAAAGAGCAGATATTTTGTCTGTTCATGATTTCCTCCTCAACGTTGTGACTGGGAAGAGACAGGCTTATGTGAAGGAACTTTTCATCGACGAGGAAAAGTTTTTTGACCCACGGTACGACTTTGACTTTACTAATCTCTCTGACCCGGCTGAGTGCAGGAGAGGCGATGAGGTTTACACACGCCCAAAAGGCTGGTACCGCATGGCTTTAAAGGTCCGAGGTAAATATCCAGATGGAGACACCTGGCTGGGCCCCAACGGATGGAGGAGTTACTCTGCACCTGGAGAATGGCCTGTTTCTTATCACGGAACAAGTTTAGATGGAGCCAAAGGCATCATCAAGAGCCACTACAAGGCAGGAGGGAGAGCTGTGTATGGAAGAGGAATCTACTCAACACCAGACATACATGTTGCTGAGAAAAGGCAGTATGCCAAGATCTTCACATCGAAGACTGGGAAACGCTACAAAGTGATCCTGCAGAATCGCATCAACCCTGCAAAGAGACAAATCTGCGGAAGACCAGACTACTGGCTCATTCCTGTTAAAGCGGGAACATCTGAAATGGAGGAAAAAGCAATCGTGGAGAGCGCTATTCGACCTTATGGCATTCTGATTAGGGAAATAAACAACGATGATGACCTCGGTGATGATGGCGTTGATGATGACGGCGATGATGATGGCGGTGATGGCGATGGCGGTCGTGTAGGTGGAAATGGCCAGGCTTTTCGTCCTTTCGCCTTTGCACTCCACAAGATGTTTCATTAGAGCCAGAGCAAGTGTCTGATTCTCTGTTGCTCATGGGGCTTTCAGTAATGTTCTCCAAGGCCTATGGCAACTTTAATCTGTCATTATACTTAAGTTTCCATTGATTTTTGATATATTTTATGAATCAATAGTTGGTTTAAAGTTGACAGGAAGATCAGCAACGCATTTACTTTATTTTGCTTTGTCACAGGATTTTACTATTTTGTGATTTATAGTTTTATATACTAATCAGTAGTTATTATGTCTCTTACTATTTGTGTTCCATTTAAAATTTAAAAGTCTGAATGTCATTCTTCAACCCTGTCTCCTAGAAATGATGTCAATTGGATTGTGTTAATCCTACGATAAGACGTCCAGTTCTTAAGCCTAACCATCAAAAAGTTTAAAGCTTGTTAAATGCCGTTGTTGTATTGTTAGATAACATATTTTGGCATGAAACAAATTAGACAAGTTGTCTGTGCACATTTTTGAAACTTGAGATATGTTGACAACATTTCCTCATTGTCAGTAAAAAACAACTGGCATTACACTTCCTTCAAAACATATTTGCTTTTGCAAATTAGTTGCATTAGGACATTTCTAGGACACAGGATTATGATGAAAAATGAAGGACCAAAACATCAATATCATTTAAAGGTCCTGAAAACATATCTCCTCAATAAGCATTTTATTATGAGTGATGGGACTGTAAATAAACACAAAACTTTCTGTTGTCAGAGCAGTTCTGTTTTTGATTTCTGTATTTGATTTTTTGTTGTTGTTCTTCTTCTCATAGATTTGAAATCAATGGAAAAAGGTTATGAAATGTCAGTCAAACTCATCCACACAGTCTGGATGAAGTGTATTATATGATATAAGTGTGTTTTCTAAATGTTATTTTTAATCATTTCTTATTTAGTCATGATTGTTCATGTTATAGAGAAACTCTATTCTGATTTGAATCCCAGTTATAAGCATAAAAATGTCATTTACATAATCGTGCAATTAAGAAAGTCTGATTATTTACTGTAACAAAGCTTTAGCACTCACTGAACTTTCCACTTTGTAGCTTCCCTCTTCTACCTGAAAAACGTTTGGATTCTTCATGTTTTACTGTATATCAATAAAGAGTCGTAAATGCTCTTAAGTGTTTTATTCCTTCTAAGCAGGGTTTTTCCAGCAGAACCTCACACAACCACACAACCACAAACTGCAAACGACATGACCGACATTGTCCTTATGGTGTAAACTTTTCAGTACATTTCAAAGCAATGAACAAAGCTTAGTCCAAAGTTCTTTGAATGTAGAATCTCAGTTCTTGAGCGTTATACTCTTCACAAATAATAACTAAAGATGCTTTCTTGCCTGACTTTATGTTCATTTCTGCTTTTTTTAAGGAGTGTTTACTGCTACAGAGAAATGCTGTTGTCAGGTTCTTTAAGATTCACCAGCTGCTAATTTCAAAAACTGATTACTCATATAATCTTGTGGTTAAGTAGCAGTGGAAAAATCACTATCTGAGGATTTACTGTTTTTATTTCTATAGTAACTTCTTTTGCATTCAACTTTACGCAATCCAGTTTTCTTGCTACAACAAAAAACATGTTTATCAATTGTTCATTTGTAAGTGTCAGTAGATTAAGAGTTGTACACGGTTTCCTTTAAGTGATTCATAGGGGATTTCCGACAGGAGCAGCAGCGTTGAAACCGATCACTGAAGGTTTCCTGTGCAAGTCTTGGGCTACGTGATTTGAAGTGAAGAAAATGAATACATGTCTGTACAGAGAATTATGATTTAAAATACCAATTGAACATTTTGAGTCCTTGTGTCAGACAAAAGATTAAAATCAGGCACATAATAGAAATGGTCTACGTTTCTTTACAGGCCTCATATGGTATTAAACTCGATTGTATTTTCTACCACAGAAAGAGGTGTGTTATCAGTTTTACAAGTGAAGCAGTTGAGATATGCTTTCCTTCTCACTGAAGGAGGTTTGAAACAGTCTCAGTATCAGGTTCACGCCCTCCTTGATTTACGGACAAGTTTCCTGTTGTTGATCACAAGCCAACCTTTATGACATTGCACTAAGAAATGCCCTTACATGTACTTTCACTTACATTATCCACTTTAAAGTCAGCGAGGCAACATTTGTACAGGTCATTTAAAGACGTTTCTGTTGTAGTTGCCATCTGCTACTGTATGTCAGTTTGCAGAACAGTTTTGGTAAGATTCAAACACAGAGTCAAAAAAGAAAGTAAAAAAGGCGAAGTACACACAGTACATCATATACTGAAAGAACGTTTCCGGAGTGAAGACGTGTCAAGAAGCAAAGCAGAGGAGAAGAAGAGAAGAGAAGAGAAGCTTTGCAAAGACAGTAACTTTTTTTGTATCTTCTTCAAGCATGTATTTGGACTCAAATTTGAAAATTGAAGTTTTATCTTCAATTTTTGGAGAAACCCTACAACTTTATGACCACACACGTGGGAAAACAGTCGACCTTTTGTCTGTTGGTGATTTTTTCTTTAGCACCATCATCGGCAGAAGACAGGCATATGTGAAGGAACTTTTTATCGATGAGGAAAAGTTTTTTGACCCACAGTATGACTACGACTTCACTAATCTCTCTGACCCGGCTGAGTGCAGGAGAGGCAATGAGGTTTATAAACGTCCAAACGGGTGGTACCGCATGGCTTTAAAGGTCCGAGGTAAATATCCAGATGGAGACACCTGGCTGGGCCCCAACGGATGGAGGAGTTACTCTGCACCTGGAGAATGGCCTGTTTCTTATCACGGAACAAGTTTAGATGGAGCCAAAGGCATCATCAGGAGCCACTACAAAGCAGGAAGTGGAACTGCATATGGAAGAGGAATCTACTCAACACCAGATATACATGTTGCAGAGAGAGAGGACTATGCCAAGACCTTCATGTCGAAGACGACAGGGAAGAGTTACAAAGTGGTCCTGCAAAATCGCATCCATCCTACAAAGAGAGAGATCTGCCGAAGATCAGACTACTGGCTCATTCGTGTGAATGAAGGGACATCCGAAATGGAGGAGAAGGCGATAGTAGAGAGGTCTATTCGACCTTATGGCATTCTGGTCAAGGAACTTTGAAACAATTCTGAAACAATAATGGACGTAATTAGGAATCTTTTTGTTGCTTAAGGGACTTTAAAAACATGCTATGTTTCCTTTGTCTGTACTTTCCAAATTTTCACCTTTGGTTTGAAATGAACTTTTATAGCAAACACAATCTAATTACTTGAGGTTTCAAAACACCAGCACTGTGATTCTTTCTTCAGATTTGTTAAAAACCAGCTGGTTGACACACACACATTTTGACAAATGAGTGCATATTTGAAAGCTTGTGTCACGTCCACATTCAATCATTCACGCTAGCTTGGTTCTTAAACCTGACAAACATGCTTGTGAAGCATTCACATATGTTATTGTATAAATAAAGAACTGTAAAATTTCCTTCGCTACAGTGTGTTTTTACTGGTGGGGGCCTGTTGCGAGGTTTATCAAGTTTCAGTGAGAGGTTTTGTTCAGGGACCAGAGATCCTATGTGACAACTACCCTACCTGCCCAGAGCTGCCTCTATAAGATTTACTACATGGCTGCAAATACCTAGTCATTAGAAAATTAAAAGCACACAAAACCTCTCCATAATTATGCTCCTCATGAAATGATTATCTGTGACACATGTTTGGAGTGGAGAAATTATGGAAAGGATTGGAAAATAATGACTGAGTGTGTATGTTTAAGTGTGGAGAGAAAAAAAGAAAGCAAGGACCTCTCTGGGGAACTCTGAGTGTATTTACTGCTGGTGTAAAGCATGTGTGTAACTCTGCTTGTTGAAATGAGTGAGCTGTTACAGCTAAGAGCTCAATATGTGACATGACATGAGCTCAAAAATGCCTACAATGTTATGGACTCTTTTTTTCAGTGTTACATCTCTGCTGTTATGATCATATCCTAACTTTCTATTTTAATGATCGTCACTGATTTTAATCAAATTTATCCTGAATGTGGGTTTTCAAACATTTTAAAAAGCTCACTGTCTGTGTCTCTGCACTCTAATGTGCAGAGACACAGAGGACTAAGGTGGACAGAGACAGGAAGGAAGTGTGCAAGAAAGACTAAGAATGAGTGTCAGTGAGAGAGAGAGAAGGAGCAGTGGCTATGTGAGAACAGCATGGAGGAGCTGCTGTAGAGACAGAGAGGCTCTGTCTCAGATTTAACAAATAAACTTCCACAGTTTAATCACTGCTCATACAGTGAAAGATTTATTTATTGGTTCTATTATTAGCAGTTATAGTATTAATTGCACTTAATTTGTAACTCACACACTCACATAAAAATTCTATTCCATTTATGTTTTCTTTTTATAGCAAACATTTGATAATCTTTAATACATGTAATAGTACTCTTACAAAAATATGAACATTGTTTATTAATTGTTCATTAATGTCATTATAGCAAGTATGAATTAATATTCATACTTAAGGTATCTGATAATGGTCATCAGAAAGAGAGGGAGACTGTACCTCTTAATATGTAGTTCTGATAGTTCTGGTCAGCTTCTGCTCCCACCTTGATGAGACACGTCAGACCTTCAGCCATCACAAACTCATGGACCAGATCTTTGTCATCCTGAAGCATAGAGTCAGTTAATAATAATAATTAATACGTGAATAAATAAATACAGTATACACTGACTGCATACAGCACAGAACCACAAGAAAATGAAATAAATGTTCCTTCTCTTACCACTTGGTGGCAGTAATGTGCAGGATTAGAATTTAAATTGACAAACTGACAGAACCTCCTGATACACAACTGATACACACACTCCACATGTCAAAAACCAGGTATTTCGCAGTTTGCTGCTTTTTTACACAACATCTCTTATAGCAAAAACAAAACCAAAAAGATGATGAAAACACTAAGGTCTCCTAAACTAATGCTGCCTTCAGGTGAACTCTCTTAAGTTCCAAGTTCAGATTCAGACATCTTGTGCGTGTCTGTTTGCTCATTCAAGAGCTTTTACTGGGAAATAAGCATGAGACCTGGGAGAAAACTATCTCATTGGTGCAGTAGCTGTTGTGGTTTTTGTAGAAAAAGGTCAATGGAATAAGGAGGAGATGTATGCCAGAGATGGATGTTACTCAGAGGTCGCTGCGCTTGTCCTCAGGCACTGACACAGCTTTTTGGGGAAATCAGTGTGTGTGAAATTTGAAATCAGTACAGTAGTACTTGGATGCTGCAGCAGTTTAAACAGTTTGAACGTTCTCACATGTTGTGATATCTGAGTGCTTTTGTGTGTGTGTGCTCTTGAAAAAACCCTCTGTGTTTTGAGCGGCCGACTCCTCTCATCTTAAAATAAAGATTCACACACAAATCCAAACACCCCCTCCAACACACACACACACACACACACAATCACACAGATATACACACAGGGAGAGAAATGCCACGTTGATGGAGATCCCTGTCATCACAGAAGTGCACAGTGGCCACAATAACCAACTATATTCTGCAACAACAGACTGACTGTAATTGCATGTGAAATATGTGTGTGTGTGCATGTGTATTACCTGAAAAATTTGCTTTAGAGAGAACAGTGCCCTTCTTAAGTCACGTCCATTGGAGTTATACAGTCTTTCTGCAAAGACAGAGATAGAAGTGGTTATTTGTGTGTAATTCAACAAGCAGCAACAAGGCATATTAGGGTGACACAACCATGTATAAAAGGTTATAAAAATGTGTTTCCACAGGGCAATCTTTTGGCCACAATCTGCTCCCACTGCATGCCTTTCATGTCTTACCAGGCTTCATATGTTTCACTCTGATGACTAGATCAATAAAACTTGTTAGTAAAAATGAGTCTCAGCTGTGCAGAAGTTGCACAACAGTTTGAGACGAGAGAGGAAAGCAGCAAATTCAACGGAACCAATCGCACCGCTCGGCTCTGGTCACCTGAGGCAGTTTGAGCGTTTATCACACACTTTTCACGGCGTCCTCACTTCGCAGAGCAACACGTGCATCTCTCACACACGCACACCAACACATGCACACACACACACACGTGCGTGCAAATACACACACACTCCCAGCAGTAGTGATTAGAGCTGTATCGGAATGTTAATGAGCTGCTGGCCAGGCTTCAACAGTGAGGTATTCAGGTCACGACACGGAAAGCGCTCAGAACCAGCAGCTCTTATACCATCACACTGATATTTAGTCTTATTACTTCTATCCTTTAACACAAAGACATCATTAATGTACTTCTATAATATTCCAACAATGCCTGAAAATGTTTTTTGTGGCCATGTGAACTATATTTGGCACAGTATTTCCCATTTCCAGTAGTAGATACAGTAGTATTGCTATAATAATCCTTTTTTAATGTGTTTCTGTTACTAAATTTTGTGTTACTCTTATACTATAACTCCCTCTCTTGTAATTGCATGTACAGATGGCTATAATGATCAGACAACAGAAATAATTTTCCTAAGTGCTCTGCTTTCAGCTCAAAGTCTGTTTCGTTGGGTACCCATATTGTCCATTTGTGTGTATGAACAGTTGTGCATTCAGCTGTGTGTCAGCAGGGGGTTTGTGAACCTGTGTGTGTAAATCCCACATTTGCATGTTGATGACAAATCCTGCAGTCCATCAGGAGGGAGGTGGAAGGTTAAAAGAGTACGGAGGTAAGGCCAGGGCAGGACAAACACACCTCCTAATGTGGACCCAGACATGGTGTAGCCTGGCTACAGAGCCGGCCAGTCTGTCTTGCTGTCTTGAGCTCAGTGGTAACCGTCACTAAGCTAGGCAAGGGCTAACCCAAGGCCAGGGTCAAAGTCATTATCATTCCGCACACAGACAAAGAATTACAGGTCTGTCTCTCTCTCCATCTGCAGGACCCTTTCTATGAGATCTGCAACAGCATTCAGGAAATAACCTTCAAAAAAGGACAAATCTGCCACACTGCTATATGAGACCATACATGTGGCTTAATGTTATATTTCTTGAACACCAGAGAACATTTCTAGCTAGTAGGTTCCAATAACCATATCCAGTTTGGACTGATTTCTTTGTTCTTGTTTTTCTAAGGTTTCCCTGGAAATCAAGTGGCCACTTAATGAAGCAGGGAACACTCCGTCTGGCCCTTGAGTGTCAATGTCTGATTCGGACAACCACGTGTAACGTTCGTGTTCTTCATCAGGCCATGAGTGGGGCTGTCAGGGTAACCTTTACCACGTCTCCTGTGCGTCAGGAGCATGTCAGCAGCAGCGATAAGGTTTAAACTTGGCTCGATTCTCTCTGGTGTACCAGGCTCTCATTCTTGCTGTTACTGTCCTTGTTTAAAAAAATAAATAATTTAAAATTGAATTTAAGTGACTGTGGTACCTCCCCAAACACATACAAGCCAATCACAAAACAGGGGCCAGCTGTATGAATTTAATTCTTACATGGCCTCATTTCTGTCTATTCAAGCAATTGGACTCAAAATGAAACATTCTAGAAACTGCTTGGTTGCATAGAGCCCATTCATGTAGGCTAATGTTAGTGTTGCTGGAGACGGATGATCCACACTATGCCACAAACTGTCAGGACATAGATAGACAAGAGGAGACGAGAGCAATGAGCCATAAGCCAGCCTCTATTAACTTATATATATATGTATGTATATGCATATATGTAACTTGTGTAAATGATCTTTGAAAAGAAAATCCCCTGGTTTCACAGATTTCAAATAACTTTTATTTCTTGATACATAAACAATGATACTATTACTCACTTGTTTTTATTTTTTTTTTTTTGGACTTATATTCAGTATTAAATTAGTTAAAGTTTACAAGATGTCTTTTTTGAAGTGCAGCGTTGAACCAGCAGCCTCACAGTTGTGCCAACAATACTCTGTGATCACCTTATAGTTGCTAATGAAGTCTTGTCAACATAATTAGCCCTCCGATCCACCATAAACAGAGTTTGACATGCTAAATAATCAGTCGGCCATTTTCCCATTGGCACAAAGGACTCCAGCTGTCCTAACACTGCATGTCCAGAGTGATGGCGCATTCAAGCTGGAAATACTTCAAACAAATCACTCTCACCTTCAACCTCTGGGCCAAACTGCTTGGCTTAACAACACTGCTTCAGTTCCTGCATCTCTCTAGAGGGAAAAATAACAGCAAAACACAAACTAGAAAGATAACGCCATCCGAGAGCTGACGTGGGAACAACTGAAGAGGAAAGAAAAGAAAAAAGCAAGATGATGGTTTCTGAAGGGAGCTTTTGTCTGTCTACGTGTCTTTTACTGGTCATTCTCCTTTTTTCCTGGCGCTCGGATTTATTATTGTCACAAGAAAAGCTGAAACACTGACTGGGATGTGTCATTGTGGCTTGTGCGTGTGCTTGTATACAGTGTGTATGTTTGTGTGTGTGTGTGCGCGCATGCATGTGTGTGATCGTGTGCACGCGCCCATGTGTAAGCCAGTGCCTGTGTTTGGTGAGTGCAGACAGATGAAGGAAAGACAGAAAGGCACATTTCATTTATAGGTTTGCATGGAGTTTTACTGTTTTGTTTTGGAGGACTCGCAGTTCTTGTCCACACTGTTTGACCATGACCTCACATGCACTGCTATGTGTCAACCTTAACGAGTCATTTAGCCTCATATTCCATCTTAAGCTCTTAATTTTCTTAAAGCGGGGGGAAAAAAAATCTTTTTTCCGCTTGTTCCTGATGTAGTCATTTCTGCTTATAACTTTGAGTTTACACTCTCACTGGGTTTATCACACCCTCAATAGCACAAGTGATGATGCAGTGTGTACCATTCACAGTTCCTCTTTTCGTTTATCGCTTGATTAGTATTTAAAATCCCTCCAGAAAAATATAATTCTAATGCTCAAAAATGTTGAAGCAGCTTCATACAGTGTAAAGAAGAAATTACCCAACACACTTGTTTAGAATATAGCAGAAAATGCAATGGTAGAACCTGTATGTGCATAGGAGCACATATGAATGTGTATGTGTGTGTGTGGGAGTGTCCTCTGCGGTGGAACAGGGATTCCCCCAGTGCTGAGCCTGTCTGCTAAGTCGTTCATGAGTGGTCAGATCCCTCCTTCTCCTCCTGCCATAATGAGATTAGTGCTGTGACCCTTCAGCTTCGACTAATCCCTCAACATTTACTGCATCATCTACACATCTCCAAACAGAAAAACACACAGGCCAGCTCAGGCTACACTAGTTCTGATCCACAGCAATAATACTCAGAACCACACTGTATTTTTTTGTACTCTGAGGTGCAAAATCAAAGTCCCCAACTGAGGGTAGTCTCATTCTGCTTAGTTGGCCTTCACAAAGGGCAGCAACAATCGACTACTATGCTTAATCCTCAGTCTTAACAATAGGCAGCCAGCTCCAGGTGATGTTTCTTAAAGGCGACCTACTTAAAGAAACATTGGTGTGAAGATGAGAATTTGCAGACTGATAAGAAAAAAAAAGAAAACAATGCAAAGACAAACCTTGAGAATCACAGAAATTTTCCATTTCCATTTAACACTCTGCACATGAGTAGTGACTGATTATTAAGTCATTTATGAGCATTACCAATCTCTACCGGTGACTCTTCTGTGTCCTTAAAGGAGCAATAATCAATATGTTTAAATGAACTACAGATCACAACACTACTTGTGTATGAAAGAGGGCGCTCAGTAATGAATCCACTGAGAGTTCATCACCAAACTCTGAAGTTCCTCTCAGCTCTACAGAACCTTTTAGCATCTTTCAGCTCACTGTATTTGTACTATGGCCCTCAGCTTTACTGTTCTGTTTCACCCACACCACTCTCATATTGTTTTGAACTGTTATTAGAAAGAAAAAAAAAACTTCTAGAATTTCACTGCACACTTCTCGCCGAGCACTAGGACTGGATAAATTTATGATCCAATACTGATTTTCAAAGCTACAGTATGGAACTTTTTTCTAATATTTGTTAGTTGCTCTACGGACCTTGTGGTGGATTTCCGCAAGGAGAGGGAGGCCCATCAGCCACAATTAATCAACAACACACAAGTGCAGCAGGTGGACAGCTATAGATTCCTTGGCTTTAGTATCTCTGCGGACTTAAAATGGACAAACAACACTCGTGCCACCCTGAAGAAAGCTCACCAAAGACTTTATTTTCTGAAACAACTATAAAAGTGGGGGGTGTGGGGCCCAGGGATGTTGTGTTTTTATCGAGCAGATGTGGAGAGCATCTTAACCTTTGGCATCACTGTCTGGTTTGGAAGTCTGACTGCAGAGGAGAAAAGGCAGCTGAATGGTGTAGTGTGTACAGCAGCCAGGATCATAGGACAAGAGGTGACATCTCTGTCTGAAATCTATGAGACCAGATTAAAGAGAAAAGGACTCAAGATTTTAACAGACCCATCCCATACAGCAAACTGATGCTGCCCTCTCACAAAAGACTGAGCAGCATTAGGACTAGAACAACCAGATTCCAGACCAGCACATATTCCAGTGCTGTCTGCCTTCTTAACACCTTAGAACTTGCACTTCACACCAGTTTGTTTTGTTTTTATTTTTATATTTTATTATTTTGTTGTGGACTGGTATTATTATTTTAGTATTCTAGTTATCTTATAATACTTTGTATATGCACTTCTTTTATTAGGTTTTATAGATTGTTGTGGACTGGTACTATTATTTTAGTATTCTAGTTATCTTATGTTACTTTGAACTTGCACTTCCTTTAATAGCCTTATAGATATGTTCTTTTGCTATTGTTACCTATGCTCCAACTAATGTCAGTGGGTGTGTGAGTGTTTATTATTTATGACTGCAAGAATGTTTTGTAATTGCACCAACCTCACTAAACAAATCCCTAACGACTTAGTCGTTTGGCAATGAATTATTGAATCTGAATCTGAATCTTAAAATATATCAGAATATGTCATGTCAAAGGCTTCAGTCACCCAGATTCTCTGAACAGCCTGGCAGGAGGAAAGAGATATTCCCTACTAAAATTTCTGAGCAAGCCTCACACTTCTAACCAACCAGAGAAGGCCAAAGTCAGGGGTGGGAGCTAACAGCTGTCAGCCACAACATGGTCCACCCTTCCTCTCAAACCAAGGCTTCAAGCTATTATTAGCTGCCAGAAAACGTTGCTATGGTTACTCACAGGCTAGCAAGCGCTTGATTTCTGCGTTAACTGGGACATTGTACATAGAAGGTTATAGGTGAAAGGCTGAATGGAGAGTAACAGAGCAGGAAGAGGAGGGTTGAGGGGAGCAAAGCGATTTGCTTTCGTGTCTCATGCAGGAAGTAGTAGCTTCATATTGTAGCTTTAAAATCCTGAGATTGATGTTTGCATTTGGGCCTGTTCTCAGCAACTTACATCTGCGCTAAATGAGTGGACTGGTGGTGGTTTAGTGTCGTGTGTGTGCGTTGTGCAAATCAAATTATGTATACAACATTCACAAAACATTATTTTAAGTTAAAAAGTAACACAGATGATAGTTGGCTATATGAGCCACCCCGTGTCATGACAGTCTCGTAACCTGTTACATAAATAGTTACAGTCTATGTGGACCCACCACAGTTTCTGGAACTGTCATGATTCGATCCAGAGGTCGCATCTATGACATCTACAGACCGACAAATGACTGAACACTGATGAGCTCTGTCTGTGTTTGTTGAGGAAATATTATCGCTGGCGACAAGATGTGAAGCCGTGGAAGTTGACTGAACGGCTTGTGGATTCTACTTTATCCAGTCTGTACCTGCTGGGTAGCTAATGCTAGCTAACAGCTGCCTTCAGATATCACACTGATGTCAACTGCGCAAACAGCGCAGATTAATATGTTTTGGTACAGGACAAAAGTAAAACGTAATAAAACGCATAATCCAAACAATCACCAACACCTCTCTCCACCCACAGTATGTAAACCTTTTGTACTCTATGTGCTTTGATTAGATGGGAATTATTTCAGTGTGACATCTTTATTAGGCCACAGGATATTTACAGATAAGCACACACTGAGGTCAACCAAGGGTAATATTTTTTAGTGTGGTACATGTGGGTCAGGCGAGAGAGGGGGCGGGTCACAGCTGGTGGTCCTGTATTTAAGCCTGGTTATAACCGCTGACTTGCGTTTCGGGAGGATTTCATTGCACCCCTCTAAAAAAGCCCCCACGCGGCTGTCTGGGCCAATCAGTCAGTTGCCTTCCAACCGGGGTCTTCAGTGGGATCTAAATTAAAAAGTGAGAGGAGCATGAGGTGTAACGGCACGCTGGAGAGCTTGGTTTAATCCTAGGAAGTCTCTCCTCTCTCTATGCTGGTATCATGCTAAATATAGGACGGTTGGGTATCAAGCATACTGTAAAAACCTGTAGACACTGGGTTCAGTCTTTGTACAGGTCATGCAGTGCACTTTTTGTGTGCTGCCCTGTAGACTTTACATTCATGGAAAAATGAATTCTCTCAATAAAGGTTTGCATTTCATGTCAGTGGCCATGTGCAAAGGTATCATTGGGTGGTATTCGCTTCATGTGTGCACACATCTGTGGAGTGCCATGTCCATTAATCTGTAGTTAAAAGAATAAATACTCTATCAATCTGTCACAGGCTGATATAGTTCGGACAATAACGCATGATTTCAGTCTCATGTCAAGTGAAGCGAAAAGGAGAAGTTGGCAGGCAGAAAAAGCCAGACTGCTGAGGACAACTCGGTTATTTTGTGACTGTCTATTTTTTGTCTGTTGGTCTTGGCCTACAGTATGAGTACTGGAGGCTGCTGATGGTACAGATGACGATAGAGGCCCCATGACCTCAGTGTGTGTGTGTTTGTGTGTGAACATGTGTGTTTGTGTGAGAGAGAGAGAGGGAGGAAAAAGGGGGAAAGGGAGAGTGAGACCTCCAAGGTTTCACTGTGGGATTCGTGAGATTTAAAGAATGGTGACGGACCTAGACAGAGATTACACTAGGCTCAGCAGGGACACACACACACACACACAGTAACAGAAGGACATACACACACCCCACAGGCAGATACAGTACAACTCCAAGCCAAAAGGCAAATGTACTGTAAATGGAAACACTTGGGAGTAAATTAAAACAAACTTTTGTATGATTCCCATAAATCCACCCCTGTAGAAACAAATGGCTGCTGTATTTTTTAGTTAATGCACCAATATATACATACAACATACCTACATACACACACACACACACACACACATTTAAAAATGTGTAACTGTAAAACTGTAACCTTGAACCTTGAGGGACATCATCTATAAAGGAAGCTCAGGAGCAGATGTTTTCAGGAAGGGAACTTACTGGCACATAAACACATGCAAACATATAAAAATACACACACACACATACACAGCATGCCCCCACCCCTCCCACACACCCTGAGACCAAAACGTGCTCTGTGCCCTTCACATGGCCCTGGCACCTCAGAAGTAGCCCACAAACAGAAACACACACACACACATACACACAAGAATATTCACCCACAACACAAACATAAACATACCCAGCTTTTCTTACAGGCACCCTGTGTTACCACGGTGATGACAGGCCTGAACCCCGAAGGCACTTACAGTACTGCTCTATTTTCTCACACTCGTAAAAACACACAAACGTCTTTGGTTACTACACTGTATCCACAGGGACAGTGAAGACGCATTATATACTCACATCGATATTTCAATATATTGGACAATATTATAAAGTATAAGCAGCCAGTTAGCTTAGCTTAGCATAGAGAGAGATGGAAGCAGCTAGCTTGGCTCTGCCCAAAGGGACGACAAACTGCCTCAGAGCACCTCTAAAGCTCACTAAATAATACATTGTATTTCCTGACATTATGTTCGGTACATCACAGTTGCTCTGTAATGGCATTTCATCTGTGATAGTGCATTCTCATAGAAGTGTGACCTGATTTTCTGCAGAGTGCATCCACAAACAAAAGTTGATTGTGGGAAATATTGTGGTGTTCAGTCCCACATTCAACTGTGCACGTGTTAAACAAGCGCTCACTGTTTTCCTTTGCGCCCCCCAGCCCCCCCC
>JBBMJY010000005.1:15046199-15088603 GCA_037833715.1 Toxotes lorentzi
ACCTTTTGTCATTCTGTCCCACTCATTCGCTCTCTGACTGTCTCACTTCTCACGCTCGATGTTTGTGTCATTGTTAATTGACTGGATTCACTGGACAGAGACAAAGCATGACAGAAATAAGTTAAAAAGCAAGCAGAGGATGGAGTGAAATGAGAGACTGGAAAAATCTGAGAGGGAATCATAGATGACGGAGACAGAAAGAGAAAAACAAAGAGTGAGAGATCTATACAAGGGAAGGGAATTATAGTTTGGGAGAGTACAGTGTGTATGTTTTAAAGGCACAGACGCATATTTACATTTTGCAAAGGCTTTATGTACCTATTCAGTCTCCATTTTGGAAGTGTATAGTACTGATATAATACTATGTAATGATGCTGACAAATCAAATAATAATCTGAAACAGATTTCAGTGTCTAAACTACTAATTTGTGGGTTTTAAAAAACTGCTTTGGCTCTTTATAAACAGTCATCCAAATAAATTGGCCTAACAAATAAGACAGAGGAAGAGAGGTATAAAAGAGAGAAAAGACAGAAAGAGTGAGAAAGACAAACACAGCAGAAACAGACAGAGAAACCAGAGCAAGACTAACAGCAGCCCGAGCGAGCAAACAGAGAGGATATTGGAGGATATGTGCTCCGTGCTGAGTGGATTAGCTGAGTGAAATCTTGCTCTGACTCATACCACACTTGCCTGATATCACACTCCTCCCTTGTTTGTGTGTGTGTGTGTGTGTGTGTGTGTGTGTATGTATGTGTGTCTGTCTGTCTGTGTATGTCCCTATAGACACAATGACATATGACATAGGCGGCTGTATAAAGGGGTTATCACATAGTTAGGTGTATTTACAGAGAGAGAAGAAACCATATCAAACCTTATTCACTTCATGAGACAAGTGTCTCTCTGTTGGCCTAGAGTTTGGATATTGGAGGCTCCTAATCGTACAAATGCTAACAGGCGGCACATCAATTCAGTATGTGTGTGTGTGTGTGTGTGTGTGTGTGTGTGTGTGTGTGTGTGTGTGTGAAAGAGAGAGAGAGAGACAGAGTGAGAAAGAGAGAGAAAGGAGAGGAAGAGAGGGTGACAGAGAGGAAAGTGTGACAGGTTACCATATCATACTACTGAATGCATAAGTGTATGTTATTAAAGGCATGGCTCGCACAGGTTATGACTGAGAATAGTATGGGGGTAAGAAGCAAAAAACAAAGCAAAACACTTTTGTCAGTGCAGCCAAATTAATTTCTATATTACACTGCCAGAGCAATATATGTAGGGAACTAGCACATTATAGTACAGAAGAACCACGGTGCATGAAAACAGTAGCTGTAACTGTTCTACCTCGGCATAGCTTTCTCTCCTTCTTCCCTCTCCTCACCTGTAACTCAGCAGACCACAGAGCTATGACATCTCTTGTGGAGCTACTTGCCAACTGCTACTGCTCTGTCTGGCAGGTGCATTTCCTCCTTGCTTTGTTTTTCCCTTGTGTGTCCTTCCCTAAGTGATTTACCATTTCCCTGGAAATCATCCCTCTCCCCATCTCTCTCCACACATTCCCTAAACCCATCATCTCTAAAACCCCATGGCTGGATAAGATGCCAAGCCCGCAGATTCTCCAGTGAGTGTTCTGGATGTTTAGTTTGTGGTACTTGTAATGTTTTATTACATTATGTAATAGCTCCAAATGATTAAAACAGACCAGCCAGAGGTTTGTGCAGGCACATTAGGGTGCATATATGAACAAGCCCAGACACAACACTCAGATGCATGCACAGCCACACACACAGTCACACACGCACACAGACACACACACACACGTGGAGTAATATGTGTCTTACTTTCTTCCAGCAAGCTTGGGAGAAAAGAAACCCAAACTGCAGTATTCTGTGCCACAGCACAACATCCACATAAAGCACTAACATACAGACAGGACCACCACACACCACAGCAACTGATCACAGTGACAACAGAGACGCAGAGCTACGGCATAGAACAGGATTACACCGCAAAACCACAAAAAAATCACACTGTAGGTGAGGTGGCCTTGTGAAGCCCAACAGCGCAAAGCATAATGTCCAATATGCATAACTGTTTTTGCTATCTGCTGATGGCTTACTGCAACAGGAACCAGAACAACTCTGTTTAGCCCAGGGCCCCCGTCTGCAACATGATCTACTACTTGACTATAAGAAAGGAAGACAGCAAGTTATTTACAGTGAAGACACAATTTGAAGAACACCGCTGCAGTAGGAATGGAGAACAGCTGCAGGATAGATGCATGTTACGGGCATGTTATTCCTCCACTTCTACTTCTCTACACCTCCACCCCTAATGCCTCATCAGCCCATCTCTCCATCTCCCACAGCAGTAAGTAAGGCATGACTCATGTGGGCGCAATGCTCTCAGTCGCTCCTCAGGGTCCCAGCTGCTGGTGAGGGAAGAGGGAAAACTATTTGAATAATTTCTCATTGCTTCTCTCTCTTACAGATGAATAGAGAGAGGGCTGTCCTGTATTCTGAACCCACAACTGCTGACTTTAGGTAATGCCGAGAAAATAGGGACGCATACAGCATAAACACACATGCACACGCAAGATATCATGGCTACGCACAGTTAAAAAATGATGGGTGACAGGTTGAAACTTGTCAAAGACCATATAAACAATAATGAGCATAAACATAGCAAAATAGCCTTGTTGACACGCACACGTGCACACGGGGAGATCATAAACTCCTTGAGCCAAAGCCACAGGTGCCTATGAGAACAAAGAGTCACCAACAGTAAGTGAAGCTGAGCAGAGTAAATATAGATTTAGAGAGTAAAGCATGCAGGCCAGGAAAAGAAAGAAATGCAGGGGTTAAACAACAGGAGAAGAGACTGTTAGTTGATATTGGGAAACAGAAAAGGGGACAAATGGACAATATGGACAAAAGTAAAATAAAAGAGGTTGAAAGGGAAATGTTTGAGATGCAGGGATTGCAAAGTAGGTAGGTCATGTTAAGCAAGGGTAGCACAGATATTAAAGTGAAGCGTATCAGCAAAGCATATAATGTGTCTGTCTTTATGACTGCACAGTCACAGATAATTATACATCAAATCTGATGTCCAACTATACACCACTCCACCCCCCAACCCCAGCTTACCCATTACCCATTAAGCATTATCTCCCTGTCACACCATGCCATTACCAGGCCTTATCTCCCACAGCAGGGGGACACCAGCACAGTAAATCACTGTTAGGCTGTAGTCATCTCTCTCAGCAGCATCTTAAGGCCAGACTGCTGTCACTACCACTGTACCCCCACTGAGAAAGCAACATCGAGTGGTGACTACTGCTTTTTTCACTGGAGACCACCATGTCAGTAAGCTCATATTTACAGAGATTTTGATGTGTGCAACTCTCCCTGATGCCATCAAATCCTCCAAATATCTCTTTACAGTGTTTAAACACAGCTCCTATAAGCCTTTGTGTGAACTGAAGTGAGTGAAATAAAAGTGGTGTGAGGACAGGTGTATTCTGGGAACTAGGAATCTTGTGCTAAAAGGGAACGTTGAGGTTGAGGATAAATAAGCAGACAGTCAGACGGACACTTAAGAAAAACCGATGCAACAGCATTTTTGACGAGATTCGTCTTTGTTATGTAACAACAAAACCAGAGAAAATCAAAGAAAGTCAACCTTTACTCCACCTCAACCTCTGGCCCCTGCCTCTCTTTTACAATACTGCAGGGGGTGATTAGGGACGGATAATTGGGGCACAGAAATCCAGCAGTATAGAAGCCAAAGTTTTTGAAAAAAGGCTAAATTCCAGAGCTCAGTGCCAAGGGATTGAACAGGCTCCAAAACACATGCAAGGTCTTTTGTTCTGCTCTCCAGTTCTTTTGTTTCACCTGCTGTACCACTCATTACAGAGAGCTTTACCTGTCAGACAGCATACACTCTCTATATTTGATCACTTAAACTATATTTAATTACTGCATATCCTTTCACTTTCAGGAGAGGCTGGGAAATGAGGCCACATGAGAAGCTAAGCTTTGGGATTCTGAAAACATTCTGTTTAGCAATGTACAGTCTCAACCGTGTACAAATGGAAAAAATACAGTTTGTACTCAGCCAGTTATTTGTGGTTTTGTCATTTATCATAAATGTTTTTGTTATTTTGGCCTTGAATTTATTAATAGGTCTTGTCTTGTATTTTGATTTTTATGCTGTGTGTACAGCAGATAAACCAGGGAATGGCCAGAAACATTATTACAAATGTATTCTCTTGATGTGTAAATAGGTGACTGTAAACCTGTATTTCTAGTTTAGTTATAGTTTGTCCACTGTAAAATGTCCTGTTGAGTCGCTATTTAAAAAAAAAAAAAAGAAAACAAATTCAAGGGTATGTTATGTTTGTGTATATATATCCAATGTGCTGTTAGAACATTTTTTTAAATTCACACAATATAAGTGTCTGTCAGGCTGTTGTCATGGTCCCTATGATGAATCAAGCTGTTTTAGGTGACCTTTTGATGTTCCTTCTTGATCCACATTCATGCTCCCAGGTGGATGAACCCTTTCCATTTTGGATAAGCTTTGCCTGTTGTCTGACCACTATGTCAATCTTGCACATAAGCCATGTCATTAAATAATCTTTGTAATTTTGTGGGTTGTAAGGTGCGCTGATGCCTCCAGGTGCCACTAATGCTCCTAGCAGAGCTTTTGTTTACATAAAACATTTGCTTAGGTACTTTTTAGAGAAAAAAAATCTGACATTGATGTAACCAAAGTTAAGGTACAAATCCTTTCACGCGTTACCTGTTCAGCATTACTCCTTTCAATTCTCCTCCTTCTTCCTCAATCAACCCTTTTTCGCACCTCTTGCTTCCTGTAGCTCTCACATTTAGTGAGTAGAGATGCAGCACCGTGCTGCTCACATGTTTCTGTCAACACTCTAAAGATAACACCTCCACTTCACCCCCACCCCTGAGCCACCTCTATGCACCCGACAGTCATGGTCCACAACAGCTCTGCTGTGACAGAGGTGGCTAAAATTAACCCTTAAACAAGGGGCTCTGATTGGCACTCGGACAGGAGCACAGGATCAGCTGAGAGAAGGGGGGAGAGAGGGCACACGAGCAGAGACAAAAGAACAAATGAAAATGATGAGGCTCAGCTCAAACCTTATTCAACCTAAACCTCAGGACAGTTAGGACATTAAAAAAAAAAAAATTCCTCTAAAATTGCCCCCAATTTCCCCGTGAGGGTGATGTAGTGAATGCTGAGAAGAGCTGGATCATTAAAGTGCCAGGAAGGCATCTCCAGTGCAGAGTAATGCTTACATAAGCAGACAAAGTCACTGTTTTGCTGACTATGCCAATGTGTCCTCCTTTTCATATATACCAGAAAAACTCACACACTATCACGCCCTCTCTCACACATAGAGCATCTTTAATCCCAGGTTGGAAAGCCTGCAATGTAATGTGATCTTTCCGTTAGCGGCGGTGCCAAGAAATGCCAAGGAGAGCTGTGTTTCTCATACAGTTCTGCTCATTTTCTCAACCCTGTGGCCTCAAAAGAGGATCAATGAATGACTGAAGACGGTCGAAAAGAGGTCTCCCTAATATTTGACCTTAATACAATCAAATCCTGATCTTTACTGATCAAAACTCACAGCTGTTGAAGCCAGTAAGATTAGGAGAATCTGTAAGGAATTGATTCTTTCCTGCATTTTAATCACAGAAACTAAACATGAAGCGTACACTTAATTCAAACAGGCAATCCTACCACGCCGACAACTGCTTGTGAGTCACAGATACTTGGTTCTACAAGCAATCTGTGCCCCTGATTTTGTATCATTTAGTCAATAGTATGCTGACCACCACTGACAGCGATTTGAAGGTCAAGGCCCCGGAGGATTACAGCGCTCTAAACGGCAAGATGAGTGCACAGCTGAACGGACTCATTGAAGTAGCATCCTAGAGGGGGGTGGAAAATGGTCAGTAGATCTCTAAAGTGAATGGATTGCTCTGACTCACTCAAGCTATCTGATTATACGTCTCTTTAATGCAGCCGAATTACAACCTGCCACTCCAGAAATCAACTGCAGTCAGGATCTGGTTGCTGCCCAACCATGTGTGCCATGCTGAATGAAGTCTGGATTGTGGTCAATATAGTGACCAAACTCTATCATTAAGCTCTGGCACTGGGCAAAATTCACTCATGCCATTCAAAATGAAATGCACTGCATATGGTGATGATGCAGCCCTTTCTCCAATAAAAAGATATGTTCTAATAAGAAGCTGTTCAAATTAGCCTCAAAGAGACAAGCAAATATAGCTCGGCACTGGTTTTCTTCAAGCCAAGATGAGCCATGGGAAGATCCCTCATACAAGTTTGTGTGTGTCAGAGGGTGTGTGTATTACATGTTCGCAGGCGTGAGAGAATGATTCAGCTAAAACCACTTCACTCTCCATTCACTCAGGTCCATAGAGGATGGGGAAAGAAATGAGGTGCATTCATGGATGCATCCTTTCCCTTGTGCATATGTGATTAGTGATTAAATGCATATACATGTATGGGTGTATGTGTGTAAAAGTGGATAAGATAAGATCTAAGATTGGGTAAATGCTATTGTTATTTACAGCAAGCAACAAATATCTCTTAATAAGTCATTTAATGTAATGAAATCCACCAGTGGAATGAGATCCTCTTGCTTTTTACCAAAGCAAATCTACTTGTTTGATAGTAGTTAATAGTTTCTAATCAAATGGGGTTTTTTTATCCTATTTTTTTTTTTCATGTGATAACTGTGAACATGTCACCTATGTATAAAAAAAAAAAAACATCATCAATTGAATTTTTGTTTTGATAAGTGCACATTTTTTCTCCTCAACACCCTCAGCCCCATTCCGAGTGACTTTTCACCTCGTCCCATTCTCAACCAATCAGAGTCACTGATTCTAGGATCCAGAATTAGCACTGCTATCACTGGCATGGAGAATGTTGGTCATGCAGACAAGTCATGGAGGAAAGGACTGAGGAGCGGAGACCCAGAGGAAAGAGAGAGGGTGATGATTTGAGTGAACAAGAACAAAGTAAAAAGAATACATTGCTTGTTATATGACCGGACTTTTGCCACTTTAAAGTAATAAGACCACAGAGGCCATAATCAATCATCTATGTGTTTTCTAGATCATTAATATAAACCTATGGTAGCAGATTTAAGTGACTAGCTGGCAAGTAACATTATCTCAGAGTGAGAAAATGAAATTATGACTCATTTAAATGACAATGCAGACGATTATTACAATTATTTCAACTGATCCTGATGGGGACATGAATGTTTGTACCAAAAGCCATCCGATAGACAGAGATATTTCAGCCTGGACCAACTGACTGAAAGAGCTACATTTCCTTCTCTAGAGCTCTACTGAACATATCAATGTGAAAACGTATGTGTACATAAACAAAACTAAAGACCCACTTGGCATACATGGAGGAGTTTGCTTCTCTCACCATGAAGCACGCTAGTTGTTTATCCAACATGGCCTGATGACAGAGATAAAAACATGCTGTAGTATCATGTTTAAAAAGATTTGTTGGCTCTGTGTTGCTTGACAGCAAGTCACCCTCTCAAATACATTTCCCATCATTCCCTTCCTCCATCATTCAGTTCATTCTTCCTATCATGACATATTTCCTTTTTGTGCAGCTACCTTTTATATATATTTTTTTCCTTTCTTCTATCTTGAATCTTTTAGCTGGAGGTGTCACTTCTGACACCAGCATGTACCGCATGTAAACCCCTGCACAGCCACCTAAACATTTGGTACAATGTGTTCTCATGCTTGCTGATGTGTCTAACTGTGTGTGAGTGGCCAGGGAGAAACACATGTTAAGCACACAAATAAACATGCCACACAGCACTCACCGATGCAAGCGTGTACGCGGACGGTCAGCTGGGTCCGTAAAATAACACTGTGCTTCTTCCCTCTGGACCTAAAACAGAGAGCGGAGCAAGAAAGAGATAAGCAAACTGAATTATTATTGATTCAAAAATATTTTCATGAAAAGCTGCTGAGTACATTAAACAACAATTTGACTCTTGGCCAAAGCTAATGTTTCATTTCTGGAATAAAGTCTAATTTTCTTGGCACCAGCCAAATGATCTGTCTTGTTTAAAGTATTTTTGTTACTTAAGCCACAAAAAGAAAATAAAAAAAAAATCCCATTTTATGACATAATATGATTTACGGATTTGTTATGATGGACCTTTTTATGGTGCAAACCTGTTGGCATGATGGGAATGGTAAAGACAAACGGCGGCCTGCATTAGATTAGTACCCTTATACCGATACACATCTGATGCCTTGAGGACAGACAGTAGAACTGCAGGAGCAGACACAACACACATGAACACATCTATATACCTCCACATACCCTTGTGCCAATAAGCAGACATTCATACACGCCATATTTCCAGTGGGAAAACAAAATGAGTTACACGTAAACATGAAAGTAAAGTATGACGGTATTTTGGGAGCAAGTCAAACTCTCTCTCCCAACCTTAGGCCTTATCCTCCAATCTGTGGGAGCTGATCACCGACTTCCATCACTAACATGCTGATAGCATGCAAGCCAAGCTGCTCTAACATACACCCAAACAAGAGAGCAGCTGGCCTACTATCCCTCTGTTAAGCTCTGTTATCAACTTTGCTCAGAAATAGAGCAAAATGTTAACACGATCTGTTGAGATGCTGATACAACAAATCCATCTTTTGTACCTTTCTGATAATCTGCTGTGTGAGAAGTGACAGTCAAAGCAGAGAAAAATGTGAGAGTACTCTAGAGGATTTAACATTTTTTATTTATATCTGTGGGGATGAAAAAAAAACATAAGGGTGGGGGTCTCTTTAAATGCCTGCATCATAATCTACAGCAGTTTTCATCCCCTTTTTTTCTTCACATTCCTCCAGTGGAAGCATATTCTCAGCTCTCCTGTCACCAGAGGACTTTGTTTACTGTCAACTGTGGTGAGCAGTGTCCTGCCACAGCTGGAATCTCAACACATTTTTGATGCGTGGGAACATAAATTCTGAGTGAAAATTAGTTGACACCAAAGTGCTCTTTATAAAACTCTGCCCATTTTTTCCATGAAAGGCAAGTTTCAGCATTTGAGTTCAGGTTTGTAAAAGCTATGGGAAGAAAATAATATAGGATTCCTTTAAAAAGTTATATTTACATATGTATAACACCAGTAAACAAAAGCTAATCACTGTGATACCAAGACACACAAAATGCTATTGTTGTTGTTATTGTGAAATTAGAGAGGCTTTAGCTTCAGTGACTAACAGCTATAAATACAGTAAAGTACCATAACAGCTGGACATATCTACTCAGTCTCTAAATTTACAGGCACTACTTGATGTTTTGTTTCTGACATTATGTCTTTAAGGTGTCAAAACCTGCCTGACTCTAAAGCACAAGTAAAAGATGCAGTGTGAGGCTGAGATATTGAGTGTGATTAGTTTATTCATCTTTGACACTATATAAACAGTGTTCATAAACAGGGACAACAGGACAGGCTTAGTAAGAAGCATCCATCCTCAGCCTTTGTGATTTTTTTTTTTTTTTTTTGCCAAGAAGGGGTCAAACCCAATCCAACATGTGACTGATTTCCTACTGTCAGTGCAGTAGGACCCTGGTAAAAGCCTCAGTCTAATAGGATAACACAGACAGGCCCGTCCAATCCAACCAGTTGTGCAAGATCTCAGCCACTTCAGAAACCCACACACATGCCTTTATTCACCTGTCCATCATCTGTCAAACGGCTCATCGGGAACACAACAAAGACACACACACAGACAAACAAATAAATGTACACATGGAAACAAGCACACGCAAACAGACACAGAGAACAGCCCGGCTCTGTGGGTCTGCCATCACTTAGCATGCTGCCGCCCCACAGTCCCCAAACAGATCAACATACCACAACGCTCCACAAACGCACACTGTCACACACTTACTTATGCAGCCACTTAACAGCTGCCTTCTCAGTGTATTTCCCAGAGCTCAGCATGACAATGCTCTGTGTATGTAAAGGGCTTTTAGGTGACACAATACTGCCCATGTCGGAGGCAACATCTGAAAACAATGTACACCTCTCAAGTTGTGACTCAGCCTCAACAGCAAAGTCTAACACCATTTATCTAGCTATTCATTCTGTGAACTTAATAACTGACCGCTAATAATGCTGCTGTACATCATTCGAAAGCAGATTAAATTCAGCTGTTTGTTATACAGCTAATTAGCTTAAGTTACAACACCTGGTCATCAAAGCAACAGCAGCTCAGCGTTAAACCACTGGATTTACAAAACAGTTAGCAAGCAAACTTGTAGCTAAGCTAGTTATTACAGTTAGCTATAGTGGGCCCACTTGTTCGTTTATATTATTAACATTATTTTTATTTGGTCTTGTAGCTTTGTATTGTTTGCTATTCTGACTAGCTTGAGGGCTAGTTCATGTCAAATATAAAAAGAAAAAGAAGCTGTTAAGCTAACTGCGCTAACTAGCTAGAAGTGGTGTGGCTAGCCATAGCACTAAAGAGGAGAAACCTTTTAGAAAACAAATTCAGGCTACATTATTTGTTCATTCATTTTCAGTAACTTACTGTATAACTCCTCAGTCATGACTTGCATCTTTACTCTTTCAAAATGTTCTCCTGTCTTAACTTAGCTGTTGTAGCTAACATATTAGCCTCAGGTTTTCTAACAGTGTTACATGAGGGAGGTAGGTCACCTACTGAATGCTATTAATGTAAAAAGTTAATATACTTATATATAATATAAGAAATCAAAAATAACCTTCAGGGGAAAGAGGTCTGCTGTGCTGTCGTGTCTGGAAAATCAAATTAATTTGATTGACTGTGTTTGGATCATTCATGGGAGATCAGTGCATTACAGTTTTCTGTAATGCAGTGACATACAGTACCGTTACCGATTGTTACATACTGATAAACAATCAGACGGGAAATCAGTTACGTAGCATTTCAGTACTATGGAAATTAAGCTGAAAAATGCCAAAATTATGGGTCATTTAGAAGTGCTATTTTACACAGCAAATGCCAAATATTTATTAGTGTGGCTGTTGTTTTGGCCACAATCTACCAAACTGGTCACATGACAAGATGTGTCAGGATTTAGGTGGATTAGCACTTCTGCTATACAGTTTTCTGCTATATAAAATTCTGATAATTCACGGCAGTACTTTAACAAAGTGGTCATGCTGTTTCCTCCCGCATCCAGAATTGACAGGTTTGTGAACCGTGAAATCTTGTCACAAAGAAGACCAGAATAACAACCATTATAACAGTACAGTGAGAGAAGAGCTGTTGCTGTGGAAGCGAGGGCACATATGTCTCACTTTCCAGAGCGCTTCATACTTTCCGTGAACTTGCACTTCCAAGAAGTCCGTATCCAGCAGCTTGTGATTCTTCCCATTTTATAAGAATGGAGAAACTCAGAAAAATGTGTGTGTGTGTGTGTGTGTGTGTGAGAGAGAGAGAGAGAGAGAGAGAGAGAGAGAGAGAGAGAGAGAGGGAAAGAAAAGGCAAGGGGACTCATCACTTTGGTTCAAATGATTAAAGATATTTTGGCGGAGAAGAGTGAAAGTGCATGTGTGTTAGAGAGTGTGGTTGTGGCTGAGGGTATAAACGTGAGTCACTCTCACCCTGCGTCGTCCTGCTGAAAGCCCTCCAGCTCGTCCCTTTGCTCAGCCAGAGAGGACTCCAGATCCAGATAGGTGCCATTGTGGGAGAGCTGAAGCGCACAGTCATCAAGCTGTGGAAAGGGAGATAGAAATCTTTTTAATACCACAGTTTTAATGAATGAAATGGACCTGAACTAAGATACTGGACTAGATTTAACTTTAAACTAAGAGGGAAATACTACAGCTAAAGTAGTCCCCACTTAAAATTGGCTATCCTATATTAGCGATGGAAAATATGATTGAGAACTTGGATATACAAGGTGGCATGTGAAACCTCCCTGGCAGTGATGTACTTGCATATGAACCACCCACAGGAATGACATTGGTCTCTGGGCTAACTTTTTTAATGTTCCCTCACCATGTCTCTCCACGTTTCACACCCTTTTTTAAAACAATTTGAGCCTGTAAAATGAAGCCAGTTTACAGCGAAGGGGTTTGAACACGAGAGTGTACCGTGGTCCATGAAAGGGAGGAGAGCCATATGTGGTGTGGCTTTGCTTTCAACATTTCAAAGCTGTTAAGGGAATTAACTAGTAGAGACATAGCCATAAAGGCTGCAGAACATGAAACTAAAACCAGAGGGATCAGCAGAGAAAGAAAGAGAGATTTTAGAGCATTTAAATACCAGCTGTGAGGAATATGACACTTAAATATTGTTCAAATCATGTATGATATGAAGCTACAGCACATTTAGGTCTGCATGTTTTTGAAGGGAGCAATCGCAGTCATTCCCACATACATAATTTACATATGTACATTAATGCATATGACAGATTGTGCCATGTTCCTGATTTTCACTTCTCAAGAAGCACCCCATCTGCACCTGCATGATCTAAGGTAACGCTTCAGAGCAGCGTATGTCAGAATTGACCCACTGTGCTGTGTAATGAGAAACCCTGCTGAGCTTGAGACCAGGTGCACAGTAATATATCTGCACTCCACTGGCAATGATGTTTATGGGTACAGTCACAAGCTGATAACAGGTGCAAGCTGCCATCCCAGAGACATCTAATAAAAAGTAACATGCATCATTATGTTGCAACAACCAGCTATGAGCTTTGCAACTTAGCGTTAAAGCTGCTGTCGTATGAATAGGTGAATGAGATCAGAGTCATGAGTTGAATTAGCATTTAGCACCTCAGTGGTATCCGTGGGTTTAACCTGGCCTCTGGTGTATTGCCAAATGACCCCAACTGTTCAGTCGAGTTGCATGACGACACACACTGACCAACGGAGACCTCAGATCACAAGACCTACTGCTGCAATCTGTCTGTCCCTCCTTTTCACTCGGAAACAGAGAGATGGACTGTCGGATGGACTCACAGCATAAATATAACTCGGCTATATTTACCCTGCTCTGCGGCAGCATGCACACAGGAGCTCAAGGGTGGGTGTGTCCGCAGGGGGCTTGGAGTTTATGGGGGCATTGCACAGGCCAACGTGTTAGAAAGGAGAATCTAAGCTCTATGCTGCAAATGAGTTTTGCAGCACTAGCTTAACTTATCATTCATTCTTTAACCAATCCTAGGAGCATGCCTTATAAGCAAAGGAGGTGACTTTGGGTTCTGCTCCAGTTTCCCCTCACCCCTGCACCGCAACATTAATCCACCTGTGCCAAACTGCTAATCCGCAAACCAAAACACACACTTAGCTTACACATACTTACTTGAAATTTTAGTTAGGCCAAATAAAATGCTGTCATAGCCATCTTTTCCCATGTAGACCAACTATAATATACTGTGTACCAGACAAAGTCAAAGGAGAGGAGAGGATAGCAAAGTGTCAACATGCACACTATGATAATGCCTGCATGCTGATGTTCAGTAGGTGTAATATTTACCATGTTCACCATCTTAGTTTACCGTGTTAGCATTCTAACATCTTCTAATCAGCACTGAACATAAAGTACAGCTGAGCTCATGGAAATAAAAAAACATTAAATAATCAAACAGAAAAATAATACACGCAATCTAGTGCAAATATTTCTAGTTCCATCTCTGTAGTCTAACCTCAGTTTCACCAGCTACTGAACCCCAATGCAATGCCATTGTTATTTACGCTTCTCGTGCCAATACAGCATGTGAGATTTGGTAAATCCAAATGACCAAGTAGGGGGGGTGGAGACAGTGGGTGGGGTTAATCATGCCTTGTCCCACTGCCCTGAATCCTACGTAGGAATAAGACAAAAACATTTCAGCATTATTCAGCATTCTCGTACATGTTCCACCCATCTGTAACAGCGTGTTTTACCCTTTGACAGTGGGGCTGTCCTTATCTCTTTGAAGCTCCCCCATTCTCACACACATTTCCCAAGACAGAGCCTCACTGCCAACTCCATTTTCAGCTTCTTGCTTTCTTATGTTGCTCCATTTTATCTTTGCGCATTACTCAATTATTTAATTACTGCTTGGACAGCGAGAAGTGATCCCCCGGACCATTTTGAAAACCAATATGTTGACAGCTCACCTTCCAAAGGGTGTCTGTTTCCTAAAACACTTGCCTTTGGGTAATAGGAATAACAACATAACAAAACACATCATACTGGACGAAGCCGGGGCAGAGGTGGCTCCAGAAGGAACCGCAGACTCTTCACACTCAAGGCTCCGGGACGGGCCAGGGAAACAGTGGCTTGTATACTTTACACACATTTAATCGAATTCTCCCAGAAGAGCAAGGGAAAGGAAAAAAAGAAGGTGGGGGTGTAGGGGGGAGTAATTACATACACGTTAAAACAACACCGAGCCTGCTGGCAATCACGGTGGGTCGACAGTTAACGACGCCCTTACGTAACTTAGACAAATGAGTTTTTAAGAACTTTTTTGTGTCAGAATCAGAGCTGCAGAGGATCAGGCTCTTTGAAGAGCATGGGGGAAGGCGTGTTCTACACAGCTATTAAATCTCCCAGTGTTGCTTTAATGGGAACCCTTTGGTAATGAAATAAAAGTTAAGCTGTGGAGTCTGGGCTTTGTTGTTTTTTGAGGGGACTGGGAGTTTTTCTTTGCAAAACTGTAGCTGTTTGACTGACGAGCTTCTGCACTGAGCTGAACAAGAGATATATCATTTTGGGAGGTAACTTGTCTAAGTGCTTAATTAAACTGCCCAGTCTCTACATTTTTAGGTAGATGTTAAACTTTCTTGAATTTTCCTGATCCTTCTTTTATCATTTCAGGTTAATTTCTTTAAAGACTGAAGAGGAAAGCGGTTATATCTTTTGTGAGAATCTAAAGGAAACTTCTTTGTTTAGCATTTTGGACAAAATGACACATCCCATGCACACTGATTTAGCCTTGGCAAACCATTCTAACCGTGTGTGTGTGTGTGTGTGTGTGTGTGTGTGTGTTTATGAGTTACTCATGAGTTTGTGTTTGAGTGTAGAAACTGGTGCATGGTCAGAGAGGTGGAAGAGGAGGTGGAGGAAGAGGTCAGGAAAACCACAGCACCCAAAGTGAGGAGAACAAAGTGTCGCAGGGATCCAGGCCCCGGCCACAGGAATTCTGGGACAAGTGACCTATACTTTACATGCAGCCCAGCCAGCCATACACAGAGCTCTACCATCACAACATAATAATACAGTAGGCTTTTCTGAGAGAAGAGTACAGAAGTTTAAGACAAAAAGGGAGAGAGAGTGTTTTTAACAAAGAAAGACCAAGAAGTAGCTGAAAATAATCAGAGAATGGTCCAAAACGGAGCCGTTTTGACATTTTCCAATAATTTAATAACACTCAAGCCTTTTAGACACTACCTTTTAGATCTGGAAAGTCTGCTGGGCAAATTTGCTAGAGTTGCGCTTCATCCCTATAATCTAAGCGCAATATCTAGTCGCCATTGAGCGCAGTCGTCCTCCTGATGTGAACAAAATTGCAAACACAAATGCAAGCTGTGCCATCTGTCCTTGTATAGGTTGTAATCATAAGCTTTCCTGTGCTGTGGGCCATTTTTCATTTGTTTTGTGGCTTTTAAAGATGGGGCAGCAAAAGATCTACTCGATCTGGAAAACCACTCTGCTGTTGAACGCTGGTTTGCTGTCAGAGATGTGAGCCAGCAGTTGAACTCTCTCTCTCTCTCTGCCTTTCCTTCTGTCCCACTTTTATTTTTCAGCTCTATTCAAATCTACACTTTCAGCTGCTTGAATTGTACAGAATCTACTCACAAAAAAAAAAAATAAGGTCACTTTTAGTATCTATTCTTCTCACAAGGCCTCTGCGGGTGTGTTCATGTGCCTGTGTGTGTCTGAGTCAATCTTGTCAGTGAGGAATGTGTGGCTGCTTTTTTTTCTGGATTCCTGTAAACACTGAAAATCTCTGAAAATGGAATCTGCTCCTCTCCATCGCACACTTTTGCTCTCGTCCACACACCCATCATAATCTGATTTGATCATCTGTTTCTCAGCTTCGCTGGGTTCCCGAGTTTTATTGTTGTGTAGTACTGTGGCTGACTGAGGCAACTCATAATATAACTAGCTGCAGTAATGCTTTTGCGACCACCTGTCACTGTTAGATGCAAAGTGAAGCACAACAAATACAGTGACAAGGCAGGTTTATTCACTTTAATTGAAAGGATATGTGGCACTTTGGAGACCCCCAAATATTTCTAGCGTGCCCTCTGCAGAGTGGTCAAAGGTTAGTGAGATCCAGCCTCTTGCTCAATGGCACTTCAGCGTGGCCAGTGTATGCCAAGCATGGGTGTTTAGTCAAAAACTAATGTTGTGTCTGATGTTGCTGTGGGCTTTGAGGCAAACATTTGCAACCTTGTTTCAGTCCTGGGACTGGAGAGCCAGTCACTTGTGCTTGCATGTGTTCTCAAAATAGCCTGTGAATGGCGGCTATGGAAGTTTATTTGCACTAGGCTTGAACTGAAAAACAGCAGTCATAAAGGTCGCAAAACAACATCATGCTGCCTGGATTTAAATCCAAAGATTAAGCCTAACTTATTTCTATTAAGCTTGCTATATGTCCTTGAGTTTCTAATGATCTTGTGTGACTTTATAGTGGGATATGTTGCTTTAAAATTCCTGTAATGAATCTATATCACCTATTTTAATAAAGCTACATAAGTTAATTCTGAGATAGGTTGTTTAACATACCTTGTGTGGAGCTTTGAGGAGCCGGTGGATGCCTGCTAACTGGTTGATGAGCGGGATGTCCTCCCTGAAGGTGTACAGCGGTGGTCTTGTCGGCTCCGGAAAATTAGTGCTGTTGAACGGATCGGTGTCATCTAAAAACTGAACCCTGCAGACAAACGTGGCCATGGTGCATCCATGCAAGTGGCTCCTCCGAGGGGGGCAGCCCGGTTCACACAGGGCTGTATCAGCTGTGGCTCCGCTCGCTGAGCGCTCCTAGCTCCTGGTAACGACAACAAACCCTGGGTCGCCAAGTGCGCCCTGCGCGCAGCCTGTCCTCCCGCAGGACAGTGGTGGAGGGGGGTTTGGATGCTGAAAAGATGGCACGGGAAGCCCGGTCAGTATCTTGTCTCGCCTCCTCTCTTTGGTTGTGCTGGCTCTGAGCTTTTTTTTTTGTTCTCTTTTTTGTTTTTATTCTGTTATTATTCTAGTAGAGGCAGGTGGGCGATAATAAAGGGGAGGCAGCAGGCGGACTCCAGCTCGGTGCCGGAGAGTGAAGGATCAGCGCAGCTTGGGACAGCCGGTCTGCTGTCTGTCTGAGTCCCAGTAAATCCACCCCCCTACTCACCCCCCCTCCCATATCTATATTCCCCTCTGCCTCATCTCCCCCCGCCCCCTCCCTTCAAATCGCCGTCCCCAGCTTAGCAATGGCTCCCATCTGAAAATGCACTGAACTAATCCTATGACAAATTTATTTAGATATAAATATATACATATGAGAAAAACAAAAAACAAAGAGCTAAGGTTCCGTTCAGATATGAAAGATTGGGCTAAATCATAAGCTCAATTAAAGTAATGAATATGGTAATTAAACTATGTGCATCAGGCTGAATTACCACTGAGACAGAATTATTCTCTTAATGTTGTGGCGCGATTAAATAATCAGCCTGCTACAATAATGAGGTGAAATATGCTATAGAATAATAAATTCACTATCCACACACACTTCTGGTCTCATTTGAACTTTTACTCAGAGTAACACGGAGCAATTTTTGTCAGTATAGAGTTTTACAGCAAGTTAATAGCGCAAGCTTTACCAATGCCGCCCTCTCGTGGCCAAAACCTTTAAATGCAAGTACCAGTTCCAAAAATTCTACAAACTTGGAAAAACTTAGTTCCTTTTCCACAATATAGTAAACAGTTTGTGTGTTTATTACTACAGATGCACTGTCAGTAAATACTGAAATATTTAGTCAGATACAGTAAGCTGACTGCAGCTGCAGTATGTTAAGGTTGTGACCTGTTGATGTTAATTTTTAGAGGCTAATTCAATGATTATCGCACCACAGTCCTGTTAAAAAGGTACTAGATAGTCTGAGGCAGCTACAATGAATTTGTGGAATTATATAGTGATTATGAAAAAGCAAAGTTTATCATTTTGGGGTCAAAAGGTCATTTCATGTTCAGAGGACAACAAAGTTACATGATTACGTGAGACACTGAACCGCTACAGCCCCACAGGGTTAGGCCAGTGCCTTGCCACATGGCTTGCTGCCATCAGTGTGTGAGTGTGTGAGAGAATGGGTGAATGAGAGGCAAACTGTCAAGCGCTTCAGATAACAGCGCCATATAAATGCAGCCCGTGCACTTTTCACCATGTCACTCGGGCCTGCCCCCAAACCTCATCTGTAATTATGAGCAAAATCTACTGTGTAACATGTAATGAAGCCCATGGGGAAAGTGGAGAGCACCTCTTTGTTACTACTGGAGGCCAGAAAGCCACTAAGTGTTACCACTAATAAACAAACACAGTACAGTGTGCAGCTTAAGTAAGTAGCTGGTTGTTGACTTAAAGTGCAAAGATTTCCTCTCACACCCTGACAACCACTCACTGGCTGTTCTCTTATCCCTCGCTTTCCAGCACGGTTACAGATGATCAGCCTGTGTTTGTCGGAACTCAGGCTGATAATCCTCAGTCATACCTTAGTACGCTGCTGAAAGTCATCATCTTGAATATGTTAATTTGCTGTATATTTAAGTAAATCAGCTGCAGGATGTCTATGAAATGGCAGAGTTGGTACATTTACCATTGTTTGCCATCAGAACTTAAACCATAACCGTAACTGAAACTTGTAGCTGTGATGACTGACAATATATTTCTTGAAAATAATGAATTATTACCTAAAGGTTACCAGACAATGAGCTGGTCCTGATCCAAATGTGTTTCCCTGAAGTTTAAATCAGTTATTTAAGTTACAAAAAAAACTGTTTAAACAACAACAAAATAATGAGTAAATATAAAAAACAATGGCAAAAAGGTACATGTGCAATATACACATACACGTACATACATATTTATACATGAATTCATATACAGTATGTACACACATGCATGCACATGCACACACCGGTGAATACACACATATATACACTCATCAGCTACAACATTAAAGCTGGTAGCTGGTTGTAATGTTGTGGCTGGTTGTTGTATACACACTCGTGCAAACACACTGATATACATATGAATACAAGTACATTAAATCAAAACAACATATCAACAGGATAAACAAACAGGAAGTGGTGTGGTGTACACAAAGTGTGAAGGGATATTCGGGAAACCCAACAGGACAATTCACCAACTCTAAAATCACAAAAATAAAAGAAAAACTCTACTCATCAAACTATGTGTGATCTGTTTCATTATGACTGGCTTTCAATGATATCAATCAGACAACAGTGAGGACAAAGAGTAAGGTGTTTGCTTCCTGCTCCTTTTGCGAAGTCGCAGTGGCTTCACTGCAAACATACTGCATCCCGAGGATGTTGCAGCAACCAGCTTTGCCCGCAGTGCAGCCAGGATGTACAGATTAATTTTAGTCCGCAGCTTCTAAAGCAACCTTTAGACACCTCAAATAACCTCCCAGGGAACTGGAAGTTATACTGTCAGTGCACTTTACCCTGTATTATTCCCTGTTATCTGAGAGGGACATTGTAGACTTTCAATCTTTTCTGGTCAGTGAGCTCTGTTGATCATTTCTCTCTGTGTGTGTGTGTGTGTGTGTGTGTGTGTGTGTGTGAAATGTTGTCTTTCTATGCTTTTAATAATTTCTTTTTGTGAAATGTTGTCATGTATTATAACTCATAAATGAATAATTGTCAAATGAAATATATACACATCTGTTTTTACTGTACCTGGTCTGTAATCACTTTTGTGATGACAGAAAGCACACAATCAAATTTCCAGTCACTTTGGTTGCCTTAGCCCTTATTCTGAAGGGACATTTTGAATAAACTTTATTGGCAGGGTACATGATTCTACTTCTATTCTCTTGTCTGTTGTCACATTTATTGTAGGGTCTTAAAACTTCTCATTAGTTTTCTAATTAACAGTTTGTACATTCATTCTCAGGTTGGAAATTTTGGATAAATTCACAAAATGTTTGGACGCATGAAAAAAGGATAGAATGATTGACATCTGAACTGGTGGCTTTTAATTTAATATCTATAACTCAGACAGTGGGGACAGCAGGGTTTTCGAGGTACTTTGCTGACATATGAAAGCAGATTGGCACATGGTTAATAAATGATATGAAACAAACACGTGTGTGAATGGGAGCACATTGCACTTTTATTTATGCCTCATCAAATTCTCCTCTTGGCAGGGATATTTTATGATGGTGATACCCCTGTCTGCCTTGTGTCTCCAAGGGGGTAGATGAGATGGAGAGATAATCTTTGAAGTGAAATGTGCAAAACACAGTAACACACGCTCCATCAGCGCTCATGCTCTAGCCAGCAACACTGAGAATCTTCTAGTCTCAGCTTGAAGAAGCCTGTCTGATATTTCAGATTTGTACTGCATTAAATCCACAGACACCATGAGATTGATTTTTCCTGACCCCTGCGCTTGATGTCATGGAGGAGGTAAGCTTTTCTTTTACTGTGACCAAAATGTGAAATGAACAAGTCCCCATTGTGGAAAGTGAAAACTGAAAGGAATTAAAATGGATTCTTGGGAAATATTGAAAACTGCACATTGAAGAAAGCCATGTATTGTGTTTGGAAGTAAACCACTGCTGTCATTATCTAAAACATGACCTCAGTTAAAATGCAAGTGCCTGTTAATAAATTAAAATTATAAAAATACAATTACTCAGTAGCGTTCATGATAAACGATTCTCTTACATTTTGTGTGGTGACTACACCAGTAGTAAGGGTTAGTATTGCAGTGTCATATCTAGCTAACTAGCCCTCAAATGTATACACAGTGCAAGAAATTTTGTCAGCATCGCTTTTGTTCATAATTTATCCCAACTTTTTGGGGTGGACATACATTAAGACATGGGCTTCAGTATAAAACTATAAAAATATATGTATGTACACACTTAGTATGATGCCATAAAACCATGATGCATCATTTGAGCCTAATGTCTGCACTTACAGAGATAAAGTTAAATATTAACTCTGAATGTGAATGTACATTGCTCCATAAGCTTAAATAACCACTTGACAGCAAACACCACTGATGCATTAAACCACAGTACACACCATTTTTGAGCTATGGAGTTTAGTTTTACATTGGCTGCAGCACTTGTTTATTTTATTTTGAACTGCTTGGTGACAGGATGATTTCAGAGGTGGATGTAACACGAGTGAAGAAATGAAAACTACTGGGTTCATGAACTGTGTGAGTAATGTTTCCACTGATTCCTTGAACTTTACCTCTTGACTGTGATGGGCTCCATCACATGTAAATATGAACATGGCCTTGTGCTCAGGCGTTGGCTGCGAGGTGCTCAGATATCACCATCACTTATCAGACAAACAGGCATTTCAAGTACTCAGTACTTAGTGTTTCTAAGCTCAGATGACAGTACGTTAAATGAAACCATTATATTATGTTGGCATTTACAATAAATAATATGCAACATTTTCAGAAAGCCAAATCTCTGTTTATCAGCTAATTAAAACAAGACTACAGTCATGCTGGCAGCTCTGTGAGGCTGAACTAAGGGACAGTGGTGCTTGAACTACATGGTAATTTCAACATGATAACATATACTGTACATTATATTGTAGCTATTTTTTACTACTGGATATCTATGCTATTATCTATTACCTATTATCATTACAGGGTAAAGTATGACCATAAAACTGAGCAAATTGTTGGACGTTTCAGAGAAGGTGGAGTGATGATATCTGCATGATATCTTAAATTGCCCCCCAGGGACAAATAAAGTTCTCTGAATCTGAATCACTTAATAAATGTGTATGTGATTTTATTTTAGAATAAAAGTAAAGAGTATGCAGGCTGTAATCTGAAGCGTTACCCAATCCCCATTTCCCAGAGAACCTCCCTTGTGGGTTTAAGATATAATAATCTTTACTCTGATTTATTTGGAATATATAGATATGGAACCGGGTTCTTAGCATGAGTAGCGTTACCCAACCTTGCCAAGCAGGCAGATAAAAGAGCACCACTGGCAGAAACTAAAAACTCACCAACCAGAAAATCCACAGAGACAGATGCCACGGTGACCCAGTGGACCAGCTGTTTGATGAGTGATCACTGGGAAGTTAAGTACAGACATTTTCCCTTAGATCAGCTGAAGCAAAGGAAGTTTCTCTCGGCTTTAGCTGAGGAAATTACATGGTTTTTTTTAGATTATTGTTCATAATTGAACATATATTCATGGGTAAGGTAGTAAAAAGCTATTTTCTAATTTTTGGGAATTAATCATTTTGAGGTTCAAAGTTTCCTCCCAACAGAAGAACTAGAAATTATGTAGCCTCCTGTAAATACTGTAGTTGAAAACATCTCATAAATGGAAATCTGATTTCATGACAACCTCTGTGGCATTGGTGTCAAGGTAAAGCATGTGCTATTGTTCAGAAGTGTCTGTATATAATCTCAAGTGGTTAACATTTAGCTTATATTACTACTGAAAGGTTCAGTGATGTGACAGACTGGAAGTTGAATTTCATAGACTGCTCTCAGTACAGGCCACAGCATGCCTCTACCTACCTGAAAAGGATTATTTATGAGGATCAGAATTTGATGTGACTCATCTTTTTCCATATCAGCTGATCGAGACCTCTGCTATCTAAAAAAGTCATGATAGTACAGTGAACTTTCAGCCCTGAGCCTACTCCATCGGCATCATCATACATGATAATGCAGATAATAAAATCCTATTAATCTCTTTTGTTAGCTGCAATTAAACTGTGTGTGTTTGTTTCTGCAAAAGGTTTCGCATGGCTTGAAGTTTTAAAAGATTAACTGCATAGAATGAACTGAGGGAATCATTAAATAAATTGATATAAAAGGATTAATGAAGTATGGTGTATCAAGGTGTATCTATGATAACATGCACATCCTCTTCTATCTTTCTCATTATATAAGATTCTACCTTGGTTTGCCCCCTTGTGCTTTTATGATCCCTTTTCTTATTCTGCTCATCCTGAAGGGTATCCCACTGTTTTGGAGTTTGCCACAAAACAACTACATTTTGTGTGTCTTGCAGTTGTTTTGTATGCTGTTGTGGTCATTTTATGTCACTCTGTAGTTGTTTTATGTCTCGTTTTGGTCATTTTAAGTCTTTTTTATGGTCGTTTTATGCATCTTTTCCCCCTGTTTCTTATGCTAAGCTAGGCTAAAGGTTAGCTATTAAGCTAAACTTTTTAAACTTTCTATCTTTTAATTTCTCTTTGTTGAACTCAGTTTTGTCCTTAACCATGAGCCCATATTGTCAGATGGGGTAATACAACTTCCTCCCTGAATTTTATTTTGAAGGGTAGATGTGCAGCAGTGGAATAAGGGTAGAAGTGACACAGGATAGACGACGAATTTAGAAAGGAAAAATTGAAATTACAAATATATCGTTCAATTTGTAATATATTTCATCATATCTGATATTTCCTTTTGAAATTCAGAGTGTAACAACATTTATTCCAGGGACAATCAATATAGCAAAACTCACACTATCATAAGTGTTGATTTTCATGTAAAAAAAAAAACACCCAAAACAACCCATTTAGTTCCTGATTTCACGCACTCATTGTACCTTTATTGTACAAGGTTATAGGCATTTCAGACCAACAATAGTGTTTCATATACCGTGCATACACACAGATAGCTTTATACACATCCTTAAAATAACTCGAGATATGTCTTCCACAGATTACCAGTAAGTATGACCACTCTGTAAATGCCAACACCAGTCTGTCTTTGGTTAATAATTGTATCAGGAAGGAACACTGATAAGATTTATAAGCACTCTGAGTTGCTTAACAATTAGACTGCAGGATTTTTTTTAAAAAATGATTTAAATATGAGCAGAAAACTCACTTTCAGTTTTCTGTGACTTTTTGATACAGACTCTGATGACCATCATTAATTAATTATTATAATTATTATTTGAATTTTAGGTTTGAGAGAACAACAGAAATGGTACATCCATATGCAATAAAACAATGTGACTTCTCAAGGCCTGGAAAAGGCGTGTGCTGATGGTGAAGATAAGCTATGACGTGCTGCCTCTGACAGTGGAGTGTTTCATTCTGTCTTTCTGTCCAACCAAGTGACACAAAATGTGCAGTTACGACATTTTAATGATTCAGATGCTTGTTGGCCATTAGATTAAAATGTATTGTTTTAAGAGAAGTGATTCATTAAGTAAACAACAAACACATTGCCTCTCTCAGCTTTTTTTTTTTTAAACTCCTTTTATATACTGTAAAGAAAGACCTCTCAATTTTTCCACATCACATCACACTGTACCTCTTCCCTTCACAAACTCATGAATACTGAACTCATCTTTCAAAGAAAAGTGTTGGTGATGGCACCTCATGTGATGTATTAACCATTATCAAGGAGGTTGTGCCTTTTCCCACTTAAACTTGCTGACAATACATAATACAATACAGGCTGTAATGAGCTACTGATAACTGCAGTTTAGGTGCCATAGGTCACCGTAAATACCTCAGTGCCCCTTCCCAGGACTCTCAGTAGGGGTGAAGGACTCAGAGAGAAAGAGACACAGCCTCCAGAGGATCAGTAACAGTTTCCACGGAGGAGATTGTTTCAGAAAGGAGGCAGCCTCTTGAAGGTTTGCAGGAAAGGAAACCAAGTGCTTACCCAAGGGAGACTCAACGGCTATATTTTCCATTTCTGTGTCCAGTGAACTTTACAAAAAGCCACCATGAAGCTGAAGCTACCAAACCCAGGACTAGATGACCGGATTCCCTCTCATGCGGACCTGGAGAGGATGGAGAAGGAGGAGGCTGGAGACAGGCCCCAGTGGGACAACAAAGCCCAGTACCTGCTCACCTGTGTGGGCTTCTGTGTGGGACTTGGCAATGTCTGGAGGTTTCCTTACCTGTGTCAAAGTCATGGAGGAGGTAAGCTGGGAAGAGACTGGTTGTTTTTTGAGTTCTTTCAAAAAATACATAAAAACTAAGAGTTGCCAAAAACTACAACAGTGACTATGAATAATTGAGGGGATCTAAATGTCTTTACCTATTTTCAGTATAAGTACTAAGGAGGCATTTCCCAAAACGCAGTCTACTTTTAGTCAATATTAAATCGAGTATGTAGTGACAGTGGACTGTAACTGCCTCATACATTTGCAGGAATCTGTGCCTTAAAAAAGTGCATATGTGATTCTTGGTTCATGTTGTACCTTGTGTAGACGATGAAATGTGCAATCCTTTTTACAGTTTTTGGGTATCTTTATAGGAACAATGGCATTGGCTGCTGAATATTGAGTTCAGAAACCTGTTTAAACTGGCATTCCCTTGAACCACTTCGTCTTCATCTCTCCACCACTTGTCACTTCTGTCACTGTAATTACCACTGTTCATCATCGTTGTTGAGCACCCGGAAAAGCGCTCTACAAATTTGATTTGATTATATATTATTATTATTTATGTAATTTCATTACAAGTACTAAATAAAGTCAATCACTCACCGCATTGTCAACTCATCATGGTGCGAATGTTGCATTTCTAGGAGCATTTATGATCCCATTCCTTATCCTGCTGGTTCTGGAGGGAATCCCACTTCTGCACCTGGAGTTTGCCATCGGTCAGCGCCTGAGGAAAGGCAGTGTGGGAGTGTGGAGATCAATCAGTCCCTACCTGACTGGAGTTGGTGGGTGAAAAAGAAAGAAGGAAAGAAAGAAAAAAACATAAACTTTAGGCTGTTTATCTTTTTCAGCCATAGTGGCGTTGCCCCAGGGACGGCAATAACATCAGTCAGTGCACCACATTTGTCCTGACTGAAACATCTAAACAATCATTTGATGGACTGACATAAAATGTTGTGCAAACAATGATGATTAGCATTTATCTGAAAGCAACACTGCAAGTACAACCTCACAGAGCTGCTAGCATTGGCTGCACACCTGTTAAAAATAAAGAGAATTATCTCAAGACTAATTGTGTCATCCTGTTGTAGGTATTGCATCCTTGATTGTCTCATTTTTGGTGGGTATGTACTACAACACCATCATGGCCTGGATCATGTGGTATCTTTTCAACTCCTTTCAAGATCCTCTGCCTTGGAGCCAATGTCCTCTTAACGCTAACAGGACAGGTGCGCCTTCATCTATCAAGATAACAGTCAGAAAAAAAAAAATCACAAAATAAAAAAAAATACACACATCTGCTGTACAGTCTGTGGAAACGTTTCATTCAAAGGTTGCTAGCGTCCAGTTCTTAACTGTATGCCTCTTTACAGGTCTGGTAGAGGAGTGTGCTCGGAGCAGCACTGTCGACTACTTCTGGTACAGAGAGACTCTGAACACTTCAGCAGCGATTGATGAGTCTGGGGGCCTGCAGTGGTGGATGGTGCTGGCCCTGCTGTGTGCCTGGACTGTGCTTTATGTCTGCTGCATCCGGGGGATCGAGACCACTGGAAAGGTCTGCAAGTCACATCACACATTAGAGTGATCTTATGTTGGAGTGACACCTAGTGTGCACACGCGGTTGTTCAAATATACGAGGCATATCTTTGAGTCATTTTGATAATTCTCTCACTTCTCAGGCTGTGTACATCACATCCACGCTGCCATATGTGGTCCTCACCATCTTTCTCATCCGAGGACTGACTCTGAAAGGTTCTGTAGAGGGAATCAAGTTCCTCTTCACACCAGATGTGAGCATCAAGCCAAATTTATCAGTATAATAAATATTTAGGATTTTTTTTTTAAAACGACACTTTAACATTTCTGTTTTTTCGCTTAAAGATAGACGAGATATCGCTCTCATATCTGTCACTTACATATAAGGCTACAGGAGTAAATGGAAGCAGCCCTACAGCTGTTTGTAGGTGGAGTTTGAGCTAGGCTAGCTGTTTCCTCCTGTTTCTAGTCTTTCTGCTGAGCTAAGCTAAGCTAACTCTAGCTTCATATTTACCAGCACACATGAATTACTTCTGAAGTGCGGTAGATGAACTGTTGTGGTTAGAAAAAGCAGTGAAAACTATAACCCTGGTGTACAGTGCCTTCACATATTAATCATTAACGGTGCCCAGGACAATGAGAGATAGTGTTTACTGTCAGTTTTAAAGAGCAGAAATATTATAACAGGAAGCAATTAGCATAGGAATTTCAGGTCAGTTTTACTAAGAATTTGATTCTCTTTTAGGTGAAAGAGTTAATGAATCCAGCAACCTGGCTGGATGCAGGTGCCCAGGTTTTCTACTCCTTCTCTTTGGCTTTTGGAGGTCTCATCTCTTTCTCCAGTTACAACTCTGTGCAGTGAGTAACAGCCCCAAGTCAAGTGAACCATCATACAACAAACCCACTTTCAGTCAGTTCTCCTCACATGATCATAATTTTCTTGTAGCAACAACTGTGAGCAGGACGCCGTCCTCATCTCTATCATCAATGGCTGCACCTCAGTGTACTCTGCAACGGTTATCTACTCTATCATTGGCTTCAGGGCCACGCAAAACTACGATGACTGCATGGCAGAGTGAGTTTCAAACTGCCCAAAAAAGAGGCCTTTAGGTACACAGTCTGAATTGCTGATATCAGGCTGAACTCTTCTCATTGTGTTTGTTTGCAGCAACATCTTGAAGCTGATGAATGCCTTCAACTATCCTGAAAACAACATCACAGAAAGCAACTACAACGAGGTTCTGATCCACCTCAACCAAACTAATCCAGATGTCATCACAGGATTGCAATTACAGACCTGTGACATTCAGTTTTTCCTCAGTCAGGTCAGAGAAAGCATTAAATAATTGTCAGTTCATTTGACTAAAACCTATCTAGTTTTAGTCTAACAGAAATGAGTTAACAGAGGGTCAATAATTAAAGTATTTGGTGTATACTCCTTCAGGGTGTGGAGGGAACAGGTTTGGCCTTCATCGTTTTCACAGAGGCCATCATCAAGATGCCTTTTTCTCCTCTCTGGGCTGTCCTCTTCTTCATCATGCTCTTCTGCCTCGGCCTCTCAACTATGTTTGGTAACATTGAGGGAGTGGTGGTTCCTTTGCAGGATCTCAGAGTGTTGCCCAAAACTTGGCCCAAAGAAATTTTCTGTGGTAATTTTCTTATATTGCCTATGAAATATAAAATATTTTTAAGCTGGATTAGAAAATTTGATCTATGAGTGATCATATGAGTGTAACCACTTTTTTTTTTTCAGGTCTGACTTGCTTAATTTCTTTTGCTATGGGGCTCATATTTGCTCAGCGCTCTGGAAACTACTGGCTAGCTCTTTTTGACAACTTTGCAGGCTCTATCCCCCTTCTGGTCATCGGATTCTGCGAAATGATCGCTGTTATCTACGTTTATGGAATAGATAGGTGAGTCTGTCCAGTAAGAGGTAGACTGCATATGGGCCTTGGCCAAGGTAATAGCTTTTTAGTTTCTCTAGCAGCTTCATGTTTAGCGCTACAACAATAAATCAAAAACCACATACCTGCTAAATATCAGCATGATATTCAGCCATTTTGTGCCAAAACACAGCCACACAAAGCCTGGCTGTAGACTCTTGTTCTTGTTATTATCATCCATGCATGGAGCAGAGGCCGGTCAGTGTTGGTGTCTGACACTCAGTGAGGGAGCTGACGGGTCTTAATACAGTTGAAACAAAGCAGAATATAACAGCATATTATATTCTGACCTTGGAACAGAGATAATGTGGAGGAGAGAAGAGATAAAGAAGTCCAGAGTGTATCTTGTGATGTAGCAAGACTGTGGTGAGGAATGTGGAAATCTGTGTTTTTGCTCAGTGTTTCAATAAAACAGCTGATAAAAGCAGGGAAAATGTTACAACACGTGTGGGTCCAGTGCAACATCAACTTGTTGAACACACACTAACAGGCTGCTTTATTTAGCGTAACTAATAAAAGCACAAGGTCGTCTTTTATGGATGCATTTGTACACGCTCAGCTGACATAAAGTCTCCCTCTTATTGCCTCCAAACAGGTTTAACAAGGACATTGAGTTTATGGTCGGCCACAAGCCCAATATGTTCTGGCAGGTGACGTGGAGAGTGGTCAGCCCACTCATTATGATCTTCATCTTGATTTTCTACTTTGTTACACAAATCACCAAGACACTCACCTATTTGGTCTGGGACCAGGAGGCGGTAAGTGTGCTCGTCACAAAAGTTTAATTTTTAACTATATAGTCTTATGATGCTGGTTTTAATATAGCAGCAGCCTAAAGACCTGTTTAGATGTGTTGTCTTAAAATGTTTCTATTATCGATAGTCCACTATATGAAGTTCGCCATTGCATTCTCTTAGCATTAATGAACCTTTTAAAACATGATATGTTGCTGTAAATCAAAACATCTTCTTTGACACTGGCAATAGGAGAATTTCCCTACCCTTGAACCGCGCCAGTATCCTTCCTGGGTCTACATCATCATCTTCATCCTGGCTGGAATTCCCAGTTTAGCCATTCCCGTGGTCGCCTTCCTCAAATTCATCCAGAGGAAATGCTGCAAGCAGAAGGGCTACAGTAGCAACACAGTGGACACTATCTCCGCCAAAATACAAATGAGTGACGAAATTAAGTTTTAAATAGCTTTTCTTTTGATTATTTAAAAGTGAAATGAGTGAAGGTGGATCTGTTTTATTGTTGTTTGCATATTAAATGTATTGCTTTTCTCCTCCCTGTAAAATGATAGAAGAGCACACCAGTGACTGCTGACTGGAAGAGTATAAATAAATTTGCCTGCATTCAAAACTTGAGAGCCCTGGCTATAATGTATGTGAAGACAAAAGCTCACTGGCTAATCTGTGGCCTTCAGCAGATAAAGTAAAAGATCATAAACTTGTCAATATTGCTTAGTGCCCCTATGTGAACATTCATCCGTACATACTATCCCCTAACTGTACTGTAGAAGACACTATGTGACCTGTTTTATTGTTGTTTGTATATGAGACATATTGCTTTTCTCCTCCCTGTACAATGATAGAAGAGCACACCAGTGACTACTGACTGGAAAAGTATAAATAAATGTGAAAACATTTTCTGTAAAATACTTGTTTTGGGGAAGAGAATAATTGATAATACTGTTATACTATTGTAATATTAGTTTCATGCTGAGCTGTGTCATAATAAATGTCATTGTATGTTGTACATAAGTATTAAATTGAATGACCGAATAGCTATACTGAAGACAAGATCATAAACTTGTCAATATTGCTGAGTGCCCCTATGTGAACATTCATACATACATACTGTAGAAGACACTACCTTACTGCCTCAGTAACACACATGATCGCCATGAGACTGGTACTGCCTAACCCAGGACTGGATCTATGGACCCCTAAGCACGAGGATCTGGAGAGGCTGGAGAAGGAGGAGGCTGGTGACAGGCCCAAGTGGGACAACAAAGCCCAGTATATACTAACCTGTGTGGGATTCTGCATCGGTGCTTGGGAATGTGTGGCGATTTCCGTACTTGTGTCAAAGTTATGGAGGAGGTAAGCAAAGATTAAAAAAACAGATTGAAAAATGATTGATTGACAAATTAATATATGATTGAGGTAACCAGGCAGCAGCTTATTGGGATCTTTTGGGAATTTATAGCATTCTGTGGTGTCTTTTATGTACGATTTTCTTAAGAGGGACATGTGCAAGTCTCTTCAACAAAGTCACTGGTCCTGAAGCTAAATGTAAAGTTAAATATATCACTCATTCATGGCTACAGCAGAATGAGATTACCAGCAAGTTATATTAATGATTAAAAGAGGATGAGGTCTTCTGAAATAATGGCTAATCTTTTGCATAGCATATAAGCCAAAAACTGAGACCCTGGTGAGTGTGTGTATGTGTGTGTGTGTGTGTGTGTCTATGTTAAGTGGGCCATTGCCATGCTTTTTAAATGCTGCACTCTGAGCCACAGAAGATGGGATGGATTTCAAAGGAATGTGTATTTTCCATAGTCCATGTCATCTGTTGCAGTATTGTGACAATATACTGATGGAAGCTAATCAATACCAATATTGCATTTTAGACTGCTGTAAAAATTAGCATTTTTATTGTTTTTCTATAAAGGAAAACCTCACTAAACGCATACCTATCATACCTATCTACCTACGCACATAAACTTTTTCTGTCACAAAACAAATGAATGCATACCTTTGATTATATACTGTAGTTAATACCTAACTGCTATTAATTATGGTTATCAGCACAGTTCTTTTTTTAAACATTTCATATACATGTCATATTTCAATCCTGCCAACACATCCACAGGCCATATTGTGTAACATTTCATCATACAAATACAATTATTTGTGCAAAATCTTATATCAACATAAAACTGCACCAGCTGGAAATTTATCCATTCATTGAGATATTTCAATATCTCAATATCATGCCAGTGCTTTGGATGGTTATAAAATACTGGAATTACTGGAGTTTTACTGTGTGTCAACATTTACTGAGTTGTCTGTCATGGTGGCATTTATTATCTGTGGTTATTTATTACTATTTATTATCCATACTACCTCTGCAATAGCAAGTAAATATATAATCCCTGTAATTCAAGTTTACATTTACCCTGTCTGCACCCTGCTTTTGTACATACTTTGTATATATTGTGCTTTTCTCTATTTTTTAAAGTGTCTTGTTTTCCACCTCATGCTGCTCAATGTGCCTTAAAATACCCCCTGGGGACAAATAAAGCTCTCCGAATCTGAATGATGGATTCAAAGATAGTTAATTAAAATTGCATACATTTTGTATGGTGCGTTTTTGATTCCCTACCTGATCCTGCTGGTGCTGGAGGGAATGCCTTTGCTGCTTCTGGAGTTTGCCATCGGCCAGCGTCTGAGGAAAGGCAGCGTGGGAGTGTGGAGGGCCATCAGCCCTTATCTCACTGGTATTGGTAAGAAAAATAGACTCTATTACAATTTATCCAAAGCAGAATAAAACCAAACAGGCACAGCAACCAAACAGGTATTACACAAATATACACACACACACAAACACACACACTTATTGATTCGAACATTTGCAGTTGTTTCTTGTTCTTGCAGAATTTGTGCCAGAGTGTCAACAGGGCTCTTAATGTGCTATACATGATGTCTTGCTTAAAGACTGAAGTTAAAGCTGTAAGTCCAAGGCAAAAAGTTTTTCTTTCTTAATACAAAAGAAAGAAAGAAAGAAAGAAAGAAAGAAAGAAAGAAAGAAAGAAAGAAAGAAAGAAAGAAAGAAAAATAACCCAAAGAAAACCCAAATCCAAAGAAAGAAAAAAAGGTAAGCCACCCACCAAACTTGTGAGTCACTCTTCCTACAGCCCCATGCACTCCACTCCAGGGCTTGACAGACCTAGCGCCTATTTACAGTTAGATTTGATTGGAGGGTTGGGGGTGGGGTGAAGCAAACGGTCAATTATGATACATTAATGAAAAAAACTTCAGTGTGATTTCCTTTATCAATTACTCCTTGGCTTCTTGTCATGACCTCCGGCGGTGTACGTCACAGCCAACCTGCCGTATATCGTGCTGGGAATCTTCCTGATCCGTGGACTGACTCTTAAAGGAGCCATGAGCGGAATAAAGTTCCTCTTCACGCCAGACGTATGTTTCTCGGTGTATCTACCAACTTTTTTTTGTAAGAGACATGAACATGAAGGATCCAAGCAGAGGTCCTGGTGGTCACCTTTTATACTACTACTACTGTAATGTAAAGCATTGGCTGTTCAACTGTTTACACTCTGAGTACAGAGTAGTTGCAAATATGGCTGAGGGAATGTCCAAGCACCAGCTGACTTGGAGCGCAATATTTAGTTTCAGTGCTCAGGTTTGTTTTACCATGGATTCGTTCTACCTTCTATTATCTCTGAATGAACCCAGTGACATGGCCAAAGGAAGGTGCACAGGTTTTCATCACCTTGACCTCCTTACAGTGTTTATCTCAATCTCCAGGTGAAACTCAAACCCGGTGATTTACCGAACGCTAGCATTGGTTCGGCGAACCCTCTATTCAACAGTCCTCTTCACTTGATCCCCCTTGAAAATATTCTTGGAGCAACAACTCAGCAAGACTGATGGTATAAAAATAGAAGTACAGCGTGTGCACAAGCTAATCTGAACTGCACCAGATAAAGTAAAAGATCATAAACATGTGTCAGCCTTGCCAAGTGCATACTCCAAGCCCTCATTTTGACTTCCAAGAACGATAGAGATAACATCTTTGCTTCAGTGTGGCCGCCATGAGAGTGGTATTCCCGAACCCAGGACTGGATCTACGGATCCCTAACTATGAAGATCTGGAGAGGCTAGAGAAGGAGAAGGCCAGTGACAGGCCCAAGTGGGACAACAAAGCCCAATACATCCTAACCTGTGTAGGCTTCTGCATTGGGATAGGCAACGTATGGCGATTCCCTTACTTGTGTCAAAGTCATGGAGGAGGTAAGCAAAGATAAAAATGGTAAAGGGACGTCTTATGATATGACAGTCTACGGAGCATCAAATCTTAAATGACTCTATGTACATCATGTTTTTTCAAATGTGATTTTTGTGGAGGGCCTAATTCTAGCAGTGGAGTATTAGTATCAGTCTTTAAGGGGCTGCAAAACGTCAGCGTTGATACCCAATATCTGAACTCTGACCCATTTCACTCTCAAAGAAATGGCTAGTCCTTTGCATATCTTCTTTCTTTCTTTTTCGAAAGTGGCTCTGTTAAATGAGTCCTGAGGGCAAAGTCTCTCCTCAGGTGTATTGGAATGCGGTTCACTGAAGAAAGTGTAAATGTCTTGCTAATGCAATCCAGATGTTCTGTTTTTTCTTTCTCCTTGACAACTGTAACTGGACCTATGCTCATGCACATAGGTTATATTAGTGAGTGTCCAGCTCGTGGACAGTTCATGGCTTCATTCCATTTGGGTAATATCAGGTTGTTTTTTGGGCAAGAGGCCAATCAGGGCCTCCAGCTTTGTCTTAAAGAAAAATATAAATCATGATTGGTCTTTTTTGTTCAAAGAGATCTCTCTCTTGGTTTAAAAATGTAAGATATCTGTCTGTATTTTTCCTCAATAATCAGTGTTTTCTGTGTTTATTCAGTCAGTCACAGTGTTATTCTAAACAGTATATACAGAATATACACAGAGATAGGAGGGAGGTTGTGGGTAAGGGAAAAATAAATAAATAAGTATACAGTAATGCTAATAACACTTTTTACCACTATAAATATTCCTACTATGACTACTACAACTACTACCGCCGATAATAATAATGATGATGGTGATAATAATAACAGTGGGTCAGCAGTGTTCTTACCTTTTTTAATCATTAGTGAGCATCTCATCTGCTCTGTTACTGCCATATTTCCAATTTGATTGTTCTCTAAGCTTTGCAGACATTAAAAATATTCCACAAGATGGTACAAAATAGGAGCATCCATTAAATCTGGGTTTTTCATGATGGATTCTGGTTGATGTGAGGTGTGTGAAGCTCTTCATCATTAAAAAAAAACAAAAAACACGATTGTTATTAAAGCAATCAGAAGAATGCCTAGTCCAGATTTCCTAGTTGTAATTGTTGCATCACATGAATGTTGCCATGAACACCATTTATAAATGGGAAACACAGACAAAAATATATTGTGTGCACACAGCATTAGAGCCACAATTAGTGACTACTAAAACAAGCAAGCCTTAAAGCTACATCTTTAGCTTGTATGCGAATGCTCACAATGAATACCAGTAATTGTCTACTCTATACAACTTGTAATCCTTGACAGGGTTGCCAGAGGTTACCAGTACGTTTTTATGAGGATAAAATAAAACTAAAGGAGGCAATAACAGTTAGTTTTTATGTAGTGCTGTTGCCTGAATGTCTGAAGCAGTGGAGCTCTCTAAAGGGGTTCTACTGAGTCTGCAAGGGGGGTAGTAGTTTAGGGGAGATTTTGAGGTACTTTTTTTGGAGTAGCAGCAAACCAAACAGGTGGCAGGAGCCCAGCAACATGACAGAGAGGAAAAAGACCTAGAAAGGCAAACTTTTATGTACTCAAAGACAACTCAACCAACTCCACCTACCAACTTCCTGCATGGAAAAAACCAAGCAGGGCAAGAAAGACAGGCAGGCAGAGTGAGTGGGGCTGCCGAGAGGGGACCATTAATAGTATTATGCATTATGATGCTATTTTTTTTTTAAGACAAAACCCTATATATTCAACATACAAACTTCATATGCCTGCTTCAGCATTTTTTTGTATTTGGGATGTAATAACAGGTCTATGATTGTCAGTAAATTCAGTATTACATGTTATATTGCATAACTGATCACATACATTTTCCAGGTGCGTTTTTGATTCCCTACCTGATCCTGCTGGTGCTGGAGGGAATGCCTCTGCTGCTGCTGGAGTTTGCCATCGGCCAGCGTCTGAGGAAAGGCAGCGTGGGAGTGTGGAGGGCCATCAGCCCTTATCTCACTGGTATTGGTAAGAAAAATAGACTCTATTACAATTTATCCAAAGCAGAATAAAACCAAACAGGCACAGCAACACAAATCTTTGGCTGTTTATAACACAGTTAATGTTGCTGTCCCTCAGGTATAGCCTCAATGCTGGTGTCCTTTTTGGTTGGACTCTACTACAACACCTTAATAGCCTGGATCATGTGGTATTTCTTCAATTCCTTTCAAGACCCACTGCCTTGGACCCAGTGTCCTCTCGCTGACAATGGGACAGGTACTTTGGAAATACACACACACACACACTTAAGCTCAGTAAGCACCTCTTACTCTACTCATGATTCGAACATTTGCAGTTGTTTCTTGTTCCTGCAGAATTTGTGCCAGAGTGTCAACAGAGCTCCACTGTGGACTACTACTTTTACCGAGTGTCTCTGAATAGTTCGGCCTCTATAGCTGACTCTGGGGGAATCCACTGGCCCATAGTAGTCTGCCTGTTCGCTGCGTGGACAGTTATCTGTATCTGCTACATACGGGGAATCAGCACCTCAGGCAAGGTTTGTTGAACCTGCTGTTAAATGCTAAGCATTACTGAATCACCACTATCAATATTGTTTCATGTTTTTTTTTTTTTTTTTTTTTTTTTTTTTAATACCTTGTCATGACCTCAGGCGGTGTACGTCACAGCCATCCTGCCCTACATAGTGCTGGCCATCTTCCTGATCCGTGGACTGACTCTTAAAGGAGCCATGAGTGGAATAAAGTTCCTCTTCACGCCAGACGTATGTTTCAAATCACTATAGTAAAAAAAACAAAGAAAAGAAAAAAATATTTATCTCCTTAAGCAAAGACACATCACAGTGTGTGTGCCTCCTTCCTGCAGGTGGAGGAGTTGATTAAACCAACAACCTGGCTGGATGCAGGTGCCCAGGTCTTTTATGCCTTCAGCATTGCATGGGGAGGCCTCATCTCCTTCTCAAGCTACAACCCTGTTCAGTAAGAGACATTTAGAAGTTTTAGTTTTATAACCATAAAACTCTTATTTAGCTCACTTCAATTAAAATAAAAGAATATATTAGCCATTGTAGCCATGATGTGTCCTAAATCTTTTTCCTATTTTCTTTTCCCAAGCAACAACTGCATGCAAGATGCAGTGATCCTGTCAGTAATAACTGGCCTCACCTCAGTCTACGCCGCCACAGTCACATACACCATCATCGGCTTCAGGGCCACTGAGAAATACGACAACTGTATCAGTGAGTGAGTACAGCTTATGTCAAGGTTTTGAGAACTGGTTGGGCCTTTAAAGAGTGGGTATAAGAGTGTCTATCTTACTTGCATAACTCGCATACATACATGTATGTTGAAAGAGTTATTGGGCCAGTGAGAAATAAGAGAAGAGTCACAGAATGAGGATTTCAGAGTGCGTTTAGAAGAGCGTCGTAAAGGTGCAATCAAAATCTAAAAAAGGGATAACCCCATCACCAAATGTGAAAACACAAATAAGAAAGAGCTAAAATTATTTCTAATGCTGTCAAAGTTTGCTTTATATCAGTAATGTCTTTAAACACGCCTGTAAAACAGCAGTTTTTAATATTTTAACTATGATAACTTGACAAACAAAAGGCAGATTCTTTAAAAAAAAAAAAATATGTTTTTTTTGGTCCAGAAATATTTTTAGGGTAAAAAAAAAAAATATATATATATATATGCCAGTATGATTTATAATGTTGACTCCAGTAATGCAGTTACTAATCAGTGACACATTTTGTTTCCAGAAACATCATGACATTGGTTAACACATTTGATCTTCCTGAAGTTAACATCACTACGAGCAACTATGAGGCAGCGTTCAATCATCTCAACAGCTCCTATCCTGACACTGTTCTTGGACTGGACATCAAAACCTGCGACATGCAGAAACTTCTCAGCGAGGTAACTATATCAATCATCTATCAGATTCCTCAGCTGTTATTGTATTTTTTTACTCTAATCTGCATTGTGTTTGTCCAGGGAGTGGAGGGAACAGGTCTGGCCTTTATTGTGTTTACAGAAGCCATCACAAAGATGCCTGGTTCTCCAGCATGGTCTGTCCTCTTTTTCCTCATGCTTCTCTGCTTGGGAATTTCAACCCTGTTTGGCAACATTGAAGGAGTGGTGGTCCCCTTGAAAGACCTGTATTTGTTTCCTAAAAGGTGGCCCCAGGAAGCACTGACTGGTATTCTGCTTTGTACTCAAAACAATCGGCACATTGGCTTTGTGATCTCAAATGAACTGACCGTCTTTTTTTCTGTTTTAACACAAGTTCTCTTTTTTCACATGCATGTGTTTCAGGAACAACGTGCGTTGTCGCCTTCATCATCTCGCTCCTGTTTGCGCAGCATTCAGGGCTTTATTGGGTAACTCTCTTTGACAACTTTGCTGGATCGGTTCCTCTTCTGACCATTGGATTGTTTGAGCTGATTGCTGTCGTTCACATCTACGGCATAGACAGGTTAGTACACACAGCTCCTGTATTTGGAGAACTACCATATTAGCAGCCAAATGTCATTTGCGCTCCATTCTAATGAATTGTGTTTAGTTAAAGCCGTGGTAATCCATATTATATTAACAATGGAAAAAGGGACTATGTATAATGTGAAGGGGATCACCTGTTGTGATAAAACTACAGATGATTGTCAACCTACTTTGCAGTTCCCCTCTGCTACACAGACTGTTCCCTTCAGCTGTTTTGGTTTTATAGCCGACAACTTTTCTCTTTATTGCTATTGTATCTTTTTTATTATAAGTCTGTGATATACCTTTTGTAACCTGTACGTTCTATCTTCTATGTGCTACTATCTTGGCGAGGACGCCCCTGTAAAACAGGCTGTTCATTTGCAAGAGGACCTTTCCTGAATAAATAAAATCATATATTATATCTAATTAAAACCCTCTTGTGTGGCAGGTTCAACAAGGACTTGGAGTTCATGATTGGGCATAAGCCCTCCATCTTCTGGCAGGTTTCATGGAGGTTCATCAGTCCTCTGATCATCCTGGTTATCTTAGTTTTTTACCTGGTGACCCAAGCCCAAGAGGAGCTCACCTACTTAGTCTGGGACCCCAACTCTGTAAGCACACAAACTCCTAACAGTAATCAGTTATCAATAATATTTGGGTGTATCAGGACTGAGCTCTGTGTCCACATCCATCCTTGTCTTGTCTTTTTCTCTAACCATGCCTTATTGAAAAATACACAAATTCATGATGTTAGAAACCATTTTTGTGGTAAAAGTTGATAGTGCAGCATTGTAATGATAACCAGTCAGTGCTAATCATACTATTTTGTGGTTTACAGGAGGTGTTTCCAACTCTGGCGTCAGTACCCTACCCTTCATGGATCAATGCAGTCATATTTCTCTTGGCTGGAGTCCCCAGTCTGATAGTGCCTGTGTATGCATTGTGTAGGCTGGTCTTTGTTTGCCGCAAGAAAAAAATTGCATTCAGAGAAAAAAATAGCCAAATTTCTTAAAGTGATTAAAACATGATAATATTCAGAACACAACAAAAGTGCATGATTATTTAATTTGTTGCATTGCTTTCATTAAAAATATGTTAATCTTTTTTGACGTAAAACTTCAAACTGTGGGGAAGGTACAAGGCACAACAATGAACTTTTATTGATGCACTTTAGTAAATTGGTCATATTATCAGCTCACGGTTTGTGCCATTTCATGGCTGCCCTATCAGTTTGCTGTTTTGTATCTTTTTTTTTTTGTTTTTTATTATTAAAGGTGAGAAATTATATTGTTTTTCATTAATCACCGTTCTATATTGCTGATCCTGTACAGCAAGGAGCATATAGGCATATAGTTTTGTATATGAATAAAGTTTGCTTGTGAGTTTTACCATTAAAATATTTTTGTCGCTTTCAATCACAACTTCACTCACTTTATTTTCAACAGAATTTTACCTTCACAATTTGAACTGCCCAGTCAGCTTGAACATTAAGCACATACTGATATTGCAGCTGACTTGAAGAGGAACTGTCAAAGAAATGATAAAACCATTGGGACATTCTTTATTATATATAGTCTTTGTGGTGTGTTCAAAAGCAGAGGACCTGAGGTGATATGAGGCAATGTATTAGCACCAGGTCTTTGGTATCAGTTGGGTGTATGTGTATACACCGCAGGGTAAAGAAAGGCAAAAGACGTGGAGTAGCACACTGGCAAAGAGAGGGAGACCTCACAGCGGCAGAACACAGATTTCATCGAGTAGACCTGAATACAGGTCTGGTGAACCAGAGTCAACAGCCCACAAAATAAGGAGCAGACAAAGGACGATGTGATACAAGGGAGTTTACTTTGTCAGCGGGAGCACAATTAGGACAACTGGCTGGCAGGAGAAGAAGAGCAGGGTCTGAAATAATGGCAGATGAATTCAATGATTTCTCAACCAAATGTTGATAATTATGATGAGGTACTGAAAGAAATCTGTTCATAAAAATGTCCTTAAGATAAAGGTCGAATGAAGAACAAAGAGCAGCAAACTAATGGCTGAATTATGGTTCTAACACAGGCTCCGGTAAAAGCTTTGGCAGAAGTAAGGAAAGTAACGGTGGAAGAGGCAGTGAGAGAAGTTCATGGTGGCCAGTTACAGGAAAGGAGTCTTTTAGAGTCTTTTAAGAATTTGAAGAGTAAATTAACAAGCTTATCCATTTATGAAGATGTTTTTAGTGTTTTTCAAAAGGTAAAACTAACTTTTCTGCTTTTGTTTTGAAGTGAGAAGGACAAGTTCCTCATGTCAGTCAGGAATGAAAAGCAGAGATGTGGGCTTCTTAAATAAATGAATGATTGAAAGGCCACATTGTGGTTGTGGCTCTTTCCATTTTAACAAACAGAATAAAGGTTTCACAAATCTGAAGCTGTATTCTAAAGAGTCTTTGGCCCCTGTGGGGGATGTGAGTCCAGATTTGATAAGTCTAGGTGTAATGGTTTTGGGTGCTATAGTTGCATATCAGCCAACACAGTAGATGCTTGTGCACCAAAGCAAAAAATGCCAACAGATGCCATGATGCTGCATGCACACAAAAAAACAAGTATGTCTGCATGCATTGTCTTCTGCCCTGGATGCTTTTCCAATTTCCATACAAGATAGATGGGAAGTGGAGATGAGCAGGACATGATTATGTGAGAGGACGATAGCAAATCAGAGGGGAGAAAGAACATTTGCACACCCGCAGACAATGTTGTGAGAAAACATCAGATTAGCAGCATTAAAAATGTTTTTATTTCATAGTTGTTTCATGTGTGTAACTCCATGAAAAACAGGTTCATAAACAAAATTTTAATGGCATTGTTTTTTTTTTTCATGCCCAAAGAGGGATAAAAACACTCACAGGTTTTCATAATTCATGCATGAAAGGGTTAAAATGAAAAAGAAAACAATCAAATAGAATCTCTGACATCATCATGTCCTGGGCTTCTCATCTCTGACATAATTTCGTGTGCCTTTTAATCTGCGTATAGAGGTCACCAAGGAACACACAGCAGAGTTATTCAGTTACCAGAATATTTAACACATTGAACAGGTGAGACCACAAATCTTCCTCAGTACCGACCCAAGTGGAGCAAACAGCGATTCCAGACCAAGGAACAGCCTCATCCTGCATCCCTGGAACAACAAAGGTGAAGTCCTCAACACAGAAGACAAGCCTCCAGAACTTGTTGGACACAGGGACAGGACTGTCTGAAGAAAAATCAACTATAGAACCAACTGGAACAAAGCCTGCAGAGACACAGGATGAACTGGCTCCGCTGAAGATGGAAGGAGAGTCAACTACACCTTGGTCTCCATCTCCAGTGCATGTGGAAGAAGTGATAATTGAGTATCCAGAGCCTTTTGAAGAGGAGGAATCTGACATACAGGTTGCAGAAAGAAAAGCAGAACAGCCTGCAGTGAACATGGGGCCTCTCATTACAATATCTGAGCTGGAGCTACATCGGGTCCTTCAAGACAAGGGCGACCAGATTCACATAGTTGTATCAGAAATGTATGCCTGGATGATGGAGGCTGAGAGGTTGAGAATTCAACTCACTGAAGCAGAAGAGGAGAAGGCTGCTCTAATTGTTGACCTGTCCAGAGAGGCGAAGATGCAGTGGGATTCTGGCACGAAAGTACGTGAACTAGAGGCAGCTCTCGCTGAAGAAAAAGAGAAAATGAAAGAGGCCGAGACATCCCTAGCCAGGCAGGTTGAGGAGACCCATAGAATGGAAAATGCACTGGCCCAGGCCAACGACTACCTGGAAAGGTGTTAGTGTCAGTGGGAGGAGGAAAGGTCCCGTCTACTGGCTAAGCAAAAGGAGGAAATCTCAAGCCTCAAGGCAGTAGTGATCCAGGCTAAGGAAGACCTGGACAAGGAGAGGCTCCAGTGGCACAAGGAAAATTCCAGCCTCCTGGAGTTTCTCAGGATTGCTAAGGACGCCCTGAACAACAGGGAAAAACAGAGGGCAAAATATACAGAGGGACTGATGGAGAGACTGAAGAGCCTAGAGGATGAGATGGAGGCTCAGAAAAAACCCAAAAAGAAATCTCTGAGGAAACGATTCTTCAAGCTTTTCAGAAAAACTGGGGGAACCCAACCTTGCTCTGGCCTCTCAGAGTGTTCACCCCAGCCCTACTCCTAACCCTTTAGCTCTCATTCCACCTGCCCCCCTTCTTCCTCTCTT
>JBBMJY010000005.1:15088672-15099718 GCA_037833715.1 Toxotes lorentzi
GGTGGAATGAGAGCTAAAGGGTTAGGAGTAGGGCTGGGGTGAACACTCTGAGAGGCCAGAGCAAGGTTGGGTTCCCCGCCCCCCAATCCTCCACTCCCTCATTTCCCCACTCCTTCTCTTTCCTTATCCAAACCCTGTCAATGTGCCGTCAATGCTTTTACTGTAGCCGAGTTCTAAGTTTTACAATGTTATGTGTAATAATAATAATAATAATAATAACATATTTAATAAATATGTTTCAAAGTCAAAAATACTTTAAAGGCTATAATTAGAATTTCAAAGTTGATCCTGGAGAGATTTGCAGAAGGATATTTACACCAGCAGGTGGCAGAGACACACAACTGCTTGGATTTGGATCAGTTCAACAGGAAGAGAATTACAGATGTGACAGATGTCAGTCAAACTTTCATCAGACATTTCTGCACATTTACACTGCCCATTACATCTGATTTGATAGTGTTAGGTGACAAAGAAAAGAAAGAAGATGGTGCCACTTTTCACACTTTATAAGCCAATTGCTTCAAACGTGTGAATTATTAAGTTGACACGTTTTAAACTGACGTTTCATTTGCATTGAACTGTATTTCATTCGGGCCCAATACTGGTTTGATGGTTTCCAACAAGAAGACAGACTTATCAGAGTCTACAGTATAATGATCTCATAATCTCTGTAAATGTTTTCTTTCTTGAGGTAACTGATCCAAAGTTACCAAAAAACAAATCTTTAATCTTTTCTGGAATTAAAAGCAGAAAAACAACAGAAAAACAATAAAACAATATAAATGTAACTTTTGATACAATCACTGCTCCTCAGTGATTATATTCCCGTATCACTTGGGATCAACGGTTCGTCAAGAGTAATAGAACTTTTTTTATTGTTATTGTGTAACTCTACACGGAGGTATTTCACAAACTCATGCCTGCAGCAAGATGCCCTAAAACCTTCTTTTAACTCGTTTACTTGAACCCCAGGTTGAGAGGGGAGAACAGAATAAACCTGAGCTCAGTCACAGGCAGGAAACTCAGGCATGAAAGGTTACTGTTCTACTATTCTAACCTACAGATAAGCAGTGCAACAAAAACTGCAGTCTATCAAAACGTCACCAGGTCAGACGTACACTTGCCTCTTAATCAACAACATTTGCCATATGCGTAAAATTTGATTATTTGAATAAACATACAGTTTGATACAACTTCCATGATGTCTTCTTCATTGACTGTATCCGAACAGTTTATTTTAGGTGAGTGTAATATTGAATCAGGATCACCAGGTTATCCATTACTTGGAGGTTAAGCACACTCCCACTTTAAACAAACAGGGAGGTTTAGCCACTAAGTCATCCTGCCTGATGTTTTCACTCCTGTGTTGGTGGCCTGAGTTCTTCATAAAAACCAATAAAATCTGTATACCTGACTCAAAGCTGAATCTGATAGGTCATTAAAGGACAGCCCACTACAGGGAGTAAGACAGAGGACGAGAGGGCAGCACTGGACATCACTTAGACTAAACCACTCAAGGCAGTGTTTATTCTGACAGACACTGAGCTGAGATCAGGAGGAGAAGTCTGGACTAAATGAAAAATACATACTACCTGACTGAAGTGTTTGTTAGAGTTAAGAGAGCTGTATCCTTTGTAACAGAACTGGGGTTGAGCTAAGCCTTTTGGGCAGCTGAGGATGGGCAAAACAAAAGACTCTGGGGCAGAGGAGAGGCCCAAATGGGACAACAAGGTGCAGTACCTGCTAACATGTATCGGCTTTGCAGTGGGACTTGGAAATGTGTGGCGTTTTCCCTACCTATGCCAAATATATGGAGGAGGTAAGACGCTACATTCAGTTTTCCCTATTTCTCCATTACACCATCACTCAGTTACATTTGCTGTGAGAGGTTTCAAGAATTTTTTATCACCTGTGTTCATTTTATCAGTCATGAGATCCTTTAAAGTTGTCCACAGTTGAACTGCCACAAAGATTCTCATTTTGTTTTAGTGTGATTAGGAATTATCGAATGGCCCAGGTCAGTCATTGTGACTGTGAATGGAAAAGAGTGAGCCTTATCTACGTATGATTGATTGCAAGAAGCATCCCGGATCTTTACCACTCAGCAGCCTAAATTCCTGTATTTACTTCCTCATAGCTGTCAGTGAGATATCTTAAGCCCCAAAGCCACAGAATCCAAAAGGACCAGGGTCAGGGTAAAGTTGTGTAAACAGCCAGTCTCTCAGCTTGGGACTCCCACAGGTAGTGTTTCACACTCAGAGGAGCCTCCATTTGACCTTGGCTTAGTGATCAATTAGTCGCCTTTTTCTCAGGTGGCTGAGATTATTTGGTACACATGTAATGAAGAGTAGTGCTGATTTTAATACTGTTTTTAGACTTTTTTTTTGACTCAGGTCCATTCATGTTTTTAGCAACAAAAAAACATCCTAGTGATCACTTAGTATCTACGATATGCTGTGTTTCCATTTCTGGAGTCTGTTTTTATATTTCTCGGCAAAGATGTATGTTGATAAAGACTCTTCTAATTTGGTTGATGTCGAACTGTGAGGTAAATGTTTACTTAATCTCTTCAGGTGCATTCCTCATCCCTTACCTGATAGCCTTAGTGTTCGAAGGCCTCCCCCTGCTCTACCTGGAGCTGGCTATAGGACAGAGGCTCCGCATGGGCAGCATCGGCGTCTGGAACTCTATCTCACCGCTGCTGGGTGGAGTCGGTAGGTGACCTCGGATTATTAGTAAAAATACATTAGAATGGGGTTTTTTTTCTATCTGAGAAACACATCTTTTCAATGTATGGCTTTATTTTAAAGAAATATTTCTTTAATAGAAAATGTCACTGCTGTGACACCATCATTACTGATTTATCATTACTATCATTAATTTCCCTTTTTCTCCCGATAATATTATCTCCAACGTGTAGGCATTGCCTCCATGATGGTGTCGTTCCTGGTGGGTATTTTCTACAACACCATCCTGGCCTGGGTGCTCTGGTACTTCTTTCACTCCTTCCAAAACCCTCTGCCGTGGAGCAACTGTCCACTCAATGACAATCACACAGGTAACAAGGAAACCCACCTGAAACTTCCCCCTGTGACTGCACTTCCTCCCTGACAGTAACAACAGAAATGCTCTCTAATAGCAGTTTGATACTGTGTGTAAAACATCAATGTTATAAAATTCAGGAAATTAGCATATTTACCTTAAACCTACTAAACTATCACCAAGACGACTGGTTGACTGCGAGGCTCTACGTGGCATTTCAGGTCAGACGTAATAGGAAAACTACTGGATTGTTTTATGGCACAAAGGGATTTTATACCACAGTATAAAATAAAAGGAGAATGCTTTTAATTAACACAGAAGGTTTGGCTCAGTGGCAGTTAGAGGAATGTGTGAGAGCCAAAGAGCACAAATTTTTTTAATCATGGTTTCCTTTGTTTTCAGTAATCATACTGAGATATTCAAATAGTTTTAAAGGGCCACATATTTGATTATGAAAGGAACATTGTGAAATACAAAATAAGTTTTGATACTGACAACTAATGCACATGGTTTCAGCTGTTACAAAACTTAATGCATTTTTTAACCAAAATAAACACTAATAACTTTAAACCCTTACAGAACCTTATAGATCTCATGTTGTCGTAGTTTTTTCACCTGTGTATGCGTCCATGTAGGCTATGATGTAGAGTGTGAGAAGAGCACTCCAGTGAATTACTTCTGGTACCGTGAGACCCTGAATATCACACCTGACATTGAGGTCAGCGGCTCCCTGCAGTGGTGGATGGTTATCTGTCTGGCCAGCGCCTGGTGTGTGGTCTACATCTGTTTCATCAAAGGCATTGAGTCCATGGGAAAGGTCAGTGAAAAATATATAATCTCCAGTGCCAAAAACAACCACTATCATACGTATTAATCTTTTTTTTTTTTATGTTTCAGGCTGTGTATGTGACAGCCACCTTCCCTTACCTGGTACTGACTATTTTCCTGATTCGTGCCCTCACTCTGCCTGGAGCTACTGATGGACTGGTTTACCTCTTCTCTCCTGATGTGAGTGCGAGGCCGCTCGTTGCTACTACAGAATAATGTAAAGTTGCTTCTCCTCTCACACACACACTGACCTGATGTGTTGTCTTTCTGCTCACTCCAGTGGGAGACACTGAAGAACCCTCAGGTTTGGCTGGACGCTGCCACCCAGATCTTCTTCTCTCTTTCCGTGGCCTTCGGAGGTCTCATAGCTTTCTCCAGCTATAATGCAGAGAGGTAAAAACTAAATCTCCTGAGTTACCTCAGTAAAATTGGGCTGATTTTGTGATACTTAAAAAGCTTGATTCTGATTCTGTTCTCTGTCTATTAGAAACAACTGTGAGAGGGACGCTGTTCTAGTTGGTGTAATAAACAGTGCCACATCTCTGTATGCCTCCATACCCATCTTCTCCATCCTGGGATTTAAAGCTACCACTGCCTACAACAAATGCCTACAACAGTACGTGTGTACATTTGTTCTATGTCATTTTAAAGCCTCTTCTTTGCTTTCTAATACCAACGAGGCAGACTTTTTGTATCTCCTCTGCAGAAACATCTTGGCTCTGACCAACGACTTCGACTTTTCAGACCAGAACATAACAGTGGAGAATTACAAGCACTGGTTTGAGTATCTAAATCAGACATCTCCCGATAAGGTTGCCAGTTTGAACCTGGGGCACTGTGACCTGCAAACATTCCTTGACCAGGTATTGTAACTTCAGAAACACATCCAGTTTTGTACAGAGCATTATTTTTGTCTGAAGCTAATCTTTGTAATCTTCCTCTTCCCTCAAATCCTGGTTGTTTTCTGCTCTTGCCTCCCCTTTCTTTCCTGGAGTACCGAACATCCTGTGTGGGTCAAACACGGACAGACAGTTCAAGCTTCCTCATTACTTTCTTGTCTCTTTCATCCTCCTCCTCCTCCTCCTCCCCCAGAGCGCTTCAGGTACCGGCCTGGCTTTTATTGTGTTTACTGAGGCAGTGATAGAGATGCCAGGCTCGCAGATATGGGCCATATTGTTCTTCATTATGCTCTTCAGCTTGGGTCTCTCCTCCATGTTTGGCAACATAGAGGGATTCCTCACACCCATCAATGACCTCAAACTGGTGCCAAAGTGGATCCCGAATGAACTCGTAACAGGTACCTGCAAAACTGCCGAACTCAATCCTAAAGCCAGGATATTTTTTGTTGCCTTTGAATTCCTTCACTGAAAATCTCTCTTTGCCTTAGCGATTGTCTGTTTGGTAGCCTTCCTGATGGCTCTCATCTTCACCCTGGGTTCGGGGAACTACTGGGTGGAGGTCTTTAACAGCTACGTGGGCTCTGTACCTTTGCTCATCATTGCATTCTGTGAGATTACTGGAGTCATTTATGTCCGTGGAATGAAAACGTAACTTCTTCTTCCTCTCCTGCAATATACCTCTGTAGTCATTTGAGATTCATACACAACTTTAAGTCCAATTTGTTCAACATCGTCTCTGGTCTCCTGTGTCCTCTTGACAGTTTCAGTGAAGACATCTATTTCATGACTGGGAGGAATCCCAACATCTTTTGGAAGGCGTGCTGGATGGTGATCAGTCCTGTAATGCTCATAGTGGTGCTGATAGCCTACGTGGCCGTTCAGGCGCAGCAACACCCCACATACCCTACATGGAACCCAGATTATGTAAGCAGGTTGAGGGTATTGACAAGGATATATATATATATACAGCTCGTCCAGATACTTCTTTTTTTTTTTGCATTTGTTTTGAAATTTAATACTACTTTATTATAATGTTCCCCATGTTCTCCCAGAGCGTCTTGTGGTGTTGCAGGATGCTTGGTTTTCTCAGTCCTCAAGCCAAAAAACAAAAAACAAAAAAAAAAACTAAAACAAGAAGAAATAATACAGGTTTAAATTGTTTTATCGTTTTGGAAATACATTTATTGGCTTTTTACTGAAAGTTAGACGAAAAGATCGATACCACTTTCATGCCTCTCGGCTAAACATGAAGCTAGTGAGTTTTTAAAAACTATTTTTAAGTCATTTTAAAATAAAAATCATATTCATCATCCTATTCATTATATTTTATACTTCTTTTTCTGTCTCCTCAGGAGCTATTCCCCAAAACTGAAGTGAAGCCATACCCAGACTGGGTCTTTGCCATTATCATCCTCCTCTGTGTGGTGCCTGTGATTTCCATCCCTGTGGTGGCTGTCTATAAACTGATCTGCTGTAGGCTGAAGAGGTCCTCTACCCGCGCTGAGCTAAACCCCTATTGCAACGACGGCTTTGAGGTTGAAACCCAGGAACAGAAGAACCAGAGAGCCTAGGAAATGTTTCAAGCAACAACGCTGCTGCACTCCTGAGCAGAGAATGACTTTCCTTACAGTTTTAACCACTCCTGTGGATCTTCCCTCTTAAAATCACTGGAGAGCTGATTTGTAATCCGTCACTTTGAACTGTAAAATAGAATTTCCTTTTTAATGTTTACCTGTGTGAGGATATGACTACTCAAATTTGTCAATATCAAAACTGGATTTATTTAACAGCCAAATTCTGTCATTTTTTTTACATTGTTTGTGTATTGTACATGATGTAAATAACATTCAGTCTAATACATGCTAATGAAACACACAGACGTCTGAGAGTCCACATTTACAAAACACAGATGTTGAGAAATATTATGGCTTGAGATCTTACACTTCCTTCTGTTTCTAAAAGATCAGTGTAATGTGAAGCACTGGTAGCACATCATATTGCACAGAAAACATCTGACTTAGTCCCTGTAATGGTTGACATCATTTCTGTGGGTTTACTTACATAAATTATTTGCAAAGTGATGTTGTGTCTTATTCGTTAAATCAAAGTCCAGAGAGACAAATTGCAGTAGGATGAGATGGGGTGTAGTACAGTAGCTGGATGATTTTCAATTATCCATCTTTACTGACATGGAGGTTGTTTTTTATAGGGTGTGTTAACGACTTGAGTTTATCATTTAAGGGTTATCATCAGATCAGATGACTAAGAGCTGTTTTTCTCTCGTTCCCTGCAGCAGGCTTTTCTGACAATCTGTCTAGCTTTATTACGATTTTTTGGCACACTGACAGATCTGATAAATCCAAATGGCTGATTTCAACACACTGCTCATCCCACCCTCTTGAAACCTGGGGATGAGACAGGAAAAGATTTGTGCTACGTCTTGATTTTGAGAACATTTTTCAGTGGATTTTGAAGAAAAATAGACAAAACTGACAACATAAAAAGCTGGACATAATTCATATGTTCATAGCTCATACCTTTCAGCTGCTGAGAGTTTCTTGGTTGCCGGAAGCGGAAACTGGGGCAAGCTGGTAGTCTACATCTGGATGGCCAAGAAGTCAACTGGGGTCCTGGGGTTAGCAGCCTGTCGGACCCTGGCCAACCTAAGATCCCCCAGTCGCTGCTCCAGACTGCGCTTCCCTGTCAAAATATGACGGCAGAAGATTGGACTGTTTTTTTTTGTTTTTTTTTTCTCTTTGGTGGTGAACTTTCATCCACCTAAACACCTGTAAAATCGAATTAACGGTGGCAATAAACTGACTTGAGAACATGTAAGATCATATATCTAGATTTGTTGGGTTGGGTGCATCTCTCTCAGAGTGCACATTCAAAGGGATCGGCCTTCCTGGCAAGCTGCAGTGATGATGTTTTCATATTGTTCATTCATGGAGATTGTTTCTCAAGGAGACTGAGGGCTCTGGAGGTTAAAACTCTGGGAAGAGCTTTAACCTGTTCCGATGAGAACGGCTTTTGCAACAAAGTGAAATGTCAGGACTTGCTGCTTTTTTCCTTATATCTATATTCGGTTCACAGTCAAAAATCTAAACTGGATAAAATAAGACATTTGAAGACTTCACCTCAAGCTGTTGAAATAGATTAATTAACAATGACAATCATTAGCTACAGCAATAATTCACTGTTAATTTTATTTGTTTTTAAATGTCTAATTTATGTTTCATCTTTTAAAAGAATTTCTTCTACTTAATTTTTAATGTTTTTAATTTTTTGTATCTGTGTGTTTATGTGTATGTTTCATCTTCTGTGCAGCACATCACACTGTGTCTTTTTTGTATGAAATGTGCTTAATAAATTCCTTTTTTTATTATTATTGGAAGGATGTGTCACGACAGTAGTGCAAGTCATCTTGGATAGTTTCTGTGTGACATTATTTCTGTATATGTGTGTTTCCTGAGGGTACGTACGCTTGTGCAGGTGTGGGAGCAGATCCTTATAGAGAGGACGGTGCTGCGATAGCACCAGCAAGAAGGAAAGACAGAAAAGAAGTTCAACTGCTTCATACTGCACAATGCCTGTCTGAGCCTTACTGCCTAAAATCAATCCTGGAAAAAAAAAGGGGAAGAGAAAGAGAGAAAAATAAGGTGTTTTGAATTTGATATCGTTTGTGTTATTTTTTTCCAGATGTATGGGGGGGGGTGTGTTGCCTTTGTTGCTGAGCCTGATGAGCTGATTGGCATACTCAGCCATATCCCAAATCATCTGCAGGAAGTAGACAGGGTTCTTAGCAACCGACTGACCAAAGGGCAAACTCTGGGCACACACATGGAACCTAAAGGGAAAAACAAAAAACACAAAGAGGCAAAAGAGAAAACAGCTGCCCATTCAGATATTTACATTCTGAGATAAACGGCAAAGCAATTAGAGCACAGCTCAGCGCAGGTATTGACTGACAACATTCACCGTGTTTATTTTAATACCAGTATTATCTTTACAGGCCAATTTATTAGGCCAAGGCCAGTGCCCCTGTACAAGAGAGTGGAAGTGAATTGTTTGTTTATCACCAACATATTTCAGTGCTTAGGGGGGGCGGTGGAAACAAACCTGAATAAGACATACAAATTAATACCTGCATGCATGAAGCAGCACCAGCTTGTAGATGTTCTTGTAGACTGCCTCAAGAGAATTGGTCTGAGAAGGAAAAGAAGTCAATCATCATATTCACCACAAAACTGCAACCAAGAACAACGATGGAGTGGCTTCAGGACTCTGACTATCCTGCAGTGGCCCTGCCAAAGTCCAGACTTAAACCCCACAGAACATCTGTGGAGAGACCTGAAGATGGTAGTTCACAACTGCTTCCCATCCATTCGACTGGAGCACCTAACCAAATCTAGGTGTGCAAAGTCTGTAGACTTAAACAAAAAGACTCAAAGCTGTAAACTGCTGCCATAGAGGCTTCTATAAAGTACTGAATTAAGGGATTTTTGTAAATGAGAGATTTCAGTTTTTATTTTATTTTATTTTTTTACTAAATTTGGAAAAAAAAAAAAAAAACAGGCTTTCATGTTGTCATAACGGGTTATTGAGTGTAGACTGAGAAGGAGAAAATGGCAATTTTCTGTATTTAAAATGAAATCTACAACACAAAGTGTGCAGAAAGCGAAGACGTCTGAATACTTTTTAGAGCCCTTGTGAATTAATAGTGAGCATTCACAGGGATTAAAAAAAAAAATCTGAACTTTCAAAATGATCATTTCCCTCACCTTCAGGTCCAAGAGCAGGGCAGGGCATTTGAGTCTGAGGATGGCCATCAGTTTCCTCCTCATTTGTTGTCCAGCTGAGTGGGCAGAGCCCAAAGTAAGGCTGTAGCGCAGAGACAGGCCTGCGTAGCTAAGAAAGATGGAACATAAGAAGAAAACAAAGACGAAAAAGCAAATGATGCAAAAACTAACGGAAGATTTTATCATGAAAAAATACTGCGTGGAGGCAGGTGTAATGTGTTTTATAATGGGTTTTACTGTATTTTATGCAAGAGTATTAGTCATCCATGTTAGACAGGGAGTTGTCTCTATGAATGTTTATGAGAAGCTACAAAGTACAGGGGGGATTCATGCAGCTTACACGAAACCATAAAGACTGACAAAATCCAATAACTTCTTATGGAAGAAGCAAGCTGGAGGCAATAATTCTACAGTATAATTACAACTGACGGGATGCTTCACCTAGAATAGTCTTTGTAGACGTCAAGCGAGTGTGTGTCCAGTAGCAGTCCACACCAGGGGAAGAGGCAGTGAGGAGGCAGCATGCGAATGTCGGGACAAGAGTCCACGCTCCCCGACACTTGAAAGTTGACCACCACCTTCTGCGGGTTGACCACCAGACCATATTGTGGTACCCCAGCCAGCAAGATCCTATACACAGTGTGCAAGTGCCATTATTAATTACTAAATTCATCAACATTGTGTTAAATTTATGGTTAGAAAAAAACTAAACAAGAGATTGTTTACTTTAACTGTCTCCTTATTTCTTGTTTATGACTTGTGTGAAACACTGTCACTTCTGAAAAGTGCTCTACAAATATATATATAATTATAATAATTATTATTAATAATACATATTATATACCTCTCTGGTTAATTATGTAGTTAATACTGGATTTTCTAAGGATGTGAAATATTCATAGTACTTGAAAAGCAGATGAGTAAAGATGAGGCAGCTCTGTCAAAAATACACATTGAGAATCACTGTACCACATGAACAGCAATATGTCTGACAAAGCCGGTGTGTGCCGTACTTGAGGAAGGTTTGCGCCTCATGAAAGTCTGGGGTGATCAGAAGGAAGTCATCCACCAGTCTCATCAGACACCTACAGGAGACACAGAGAGGGACAGATGAAGAAAGACTGCTCTCTGCTGAGAATGTGTGTTACTGCATCTATAAAAGGATGACATTAACTAAAATACAGAGTCGTCTGCTGTACCCTTTGTTTTCAGTAATATCTTTGAACAGGACATTCTCCATGTGACCGTAGCAGAGACAACAGAGCAGACTGGACACAACCGATCCCTGAGGAATGCCTCTGCACTGACGGTATGTCCTGTAAAACACAGCACCAAAATCAGATTATCTGTCCTGGTCACATGGTAAAAAAAAAAAAAAAAAAAAAAAAAAAAAAAAAAAAAAAACCCCCCCCCACCCTCCACCCCCAAAAGCCCCTCCATATTGGTGGCTAAAGAACATTCTTCCTTTTTCCCCAACC
>JBBMJY010000005.1:15099818-15128693 GCA_037833715.1 Toxotes lorentzi
AAAAGGGGAAAAAAAAAGTCCCTGGGGAGGGCTTTTTAGTGGAGGGGGGTTTTGGGAAAAAAAACACCAAAACCAGAGGGGTTTTTCTTTTTCCACGGGGAAAAAAAAAAAAAAAAAAAAAAAAAAAAAAAAAAGAAAATACGCTATAACATGCTGCCCACGAAAGTCATTACATGTTGGTGGCTGAAGAACATGCTTACTTTTTCCCGAACTGAACAACACTGCCGGTTAGCATTTGAGTGAAAAACTGCAACGCCTCTCTGCCGTGAAGATCTGAGCAGAAATGCTGGAAGAAAGAAAAGTAACAAAATGATAAAAGGTTAAAAAAAAAAAAAAAAAAAAAAAAAAAGAATCAAACATCCTTTAACTAGAAGACACATCTCAGGTTGTCACCTGCTCTACCAGTATGGCGTGATGAACTTTGCCTCTTTTCTGCAGTGACATCACAAACCCTTTCATGTTGGTGGATCCTATGTTGTCCTCCAGGAAATCTGCCTACATTGGCAAGAATGAGAATCTCTCATGAGGCATGTGGGTCAAATAATATGTGTATACACAGGACATACATGAGCATATGTTCAGGGATCATGTTACCTGTCTAACAAAGGCCTTTTTCAGGCCTTCGTGGGAATCAGACCAGATCTTCGCGTAGCGCCGGATGGTAAAGAGTTCATCCTGGACAGGTGACAGGGCCTGGCCAACCACCTCCATGAGTCTGTCATGAGGCAGACTCTCATAGGCTCCACTCACATCCACCTTAAACACAGTGAAATGACAGAATGAATAAATGAAGGTGGAAATGAATGAAATTTGTGTTGTGCTTAATTACAATCAATTAAGTGTAATACAAAAAAAAAAAACAACCTTAACAAAGTACAGGGGTTGTGGCTTCTCCTTCTGGGCTGGAGCCAGATCGCGCAACACCTTGTGAATATCTGTCATCCCCCACACAGTAGAGCCCAGAAGAGATGGAGTGGCGTGCACGCAGGCCCGCAGCATATCCAGCAAATCCCGGACACGCCCTCTGTAAAGCTGCAGGGAAAAAGAAAATGTCTAAAAAATCCTGAACATGCTCACAACACGTGTTCACATAAAACCCGCTGACATGTTTAATGTTGTTTTAAATAATTTACCCTCGTTTTGGCATCTGCTCCTATGACTCGTGTGATAGGTCTCATGCCGTCAGTCTTAGGAATGAAGCGAAGGCGGGATATGACGGTGGTTTTGGGGAGGGATGCTACCTGTGCTGGAGTCAACTCCTCCATCTGACCCTTGGAAAGGTGACCTCTACATCACAAAAATGGTTTGTGAGCTTGTGCCATGACAGTATAAACATGAGCATTTGCAGATGTGTGTATATGTGTGTACCTGAAGGCCAGGTCCTGCAGTTTGGACCAGACTTCCTGTCTGTAGAACCTGAGGGCATTCTTCTGGCCCACACTCTCAGTGACGTAGAAGCAGGCCCGGACGAGGTTTACAACATAGCCATCCAGGAGCCAAGCCAGGAACTGACCCAGGATCTGTGTCCGGTAAGAGAGCTCACTGGGCGGGAACCTTCCTGCAGATGAGAGTGTTTACGTCAGCCACAAATACATGTAGAAGAAGAAGAAGGAAAAAAAACGCACATTTACCACCAGATGTGATCTCACCTTTCTTACTGATCTTCAACCAATCACAGTCATTCACCTTCATCTTCCACAGAAGTTCAGCCAATGAGAGCCTCTCAAACTTGCCACTGCGCAGGAAGCCCCTGACCCTTACAAAGAAATGAAGTCGGTTATGGTCGGAGCCCCACAGCTCTTGTGGGATCACAGCAGAGAGGCATTCCCTGACATACAGGTAGACCCGGTGAGGTGCACAGTGTTGAGGCAAAAGAGAGCTCAATTCTGCCTGTCCTGCATCTCTCTCCTCCACCAGCGGACACATCCTCTGCAGTATTCTGCTGTACGGACATCTCCTGTGTTGACGCAACAGCTGACTGAACAGGGGAACTATGTTAAAAAAGCGCAGGGGGAGTTTCTTTGGCTTCCTTTCTAGTCCGTTTAGATAAGCCAGTCCCTCAAAGAAGACTATTCTCACCAAATCTTGCCCTTGTAGCCTTCTGGATCCAACGGCACTCATCTTTTTCCTGTTGAGAAGGAAGCCACGCATTCCCTTTCCCCCATACAGGAATCCCAGCGTGCGGATAAAACATTGTGAAGGTGGTAAAGGGGGGAAAACCCCTGATCTCCAACTGGGTCCTCCCTCCAAGGGAAGAATGGTTGTTTGCATTTCAACGGGTTGTTTAGAACCAGTACTACCATTTTCCAAAGCCTTCACAGAAAGTGTTTGTTCCAGAGACATGGGCTGCTCTTCCTCCACTGTCTCAGAGCAGACCTGTTGGATGTCCCGTGTGGATTCTTGTTGTCCTACCCGTCTTCTCTTTCCAGAACAAGTCATAACTTCCTCCTCATCCTTCTGATCGGTTTCTCTCTTTCTTTTCCCCTTCTTCACTCTTACATCTGTTCTGTTTCTCTTCTTCCTGACTGTAGGATTCTCAACTCTGAGTCTCCTTTTCAAGGTCACTGACCCTTGATACCTTCCAAATTGAATACCATTATGTGCCCTGGAACGAGGCTGGAGACAAAACCCAGTGGATGCAGTAGCCATGGACACCCTGTCATACACAGGAATGCCGCTCACCTGGAACATGCACGAAGGAGGGACTGCCACAAACACTGAGCAGCTCTCCAACAGATATCGTGTTATGTCTGTGCCGAGACGTATTGTGACTTTCTTCCACAAGTCGCTGCCATGGATGTAGGCGGCGCTTTGAGTTATATCTCCTTGGAATTTAAAGTGGTCTGCATCCCGCTCCTCCTGAGCTAAGGATAGAAAATTGTAGCCGTGTGCCAAGACGTTCCTTTTTCTTTTTCTTTTCAGACTGTTTAGAACAAAGGCCAGCAGTTCAGGCAGAGTGCAGATCTGTAATTAAAAAAAATTCATCAAATTCATTGCATCGACATAAGAAGTAAGTGTCTCACATTTGAATCCTGACATGTTCCTTTCCTTTTCGCATCAAGAAAACCTTAAATTCAGTCTCATATAAACGAGACAGCTTGTGCGTCCATAATTTATCATGACTAAAGACTGTTTTCTGGTAGATTTGGCAAGTAACGCTAAGGTACATCATCCACTCTTAAATATTTTTTATTAATGACTTTTTTATTTTACAATAAAAGACATTTTTCTTTTAAGTTTATAGTTCTTTTAATAAACAGTGTGACACATTTGATGACATTTTAATGTTGAACTGAAATTAAATAATATCCTGCGTCAGCACATATTTTTGCCCCAACTCACTAACAAACTGAGAGATACCATTTAAATGTGCTTCCATGAGATATTAACAGTATAACCCCAGCAAAAGTTAGCCTGACAGCTAGCAAAAGAAATTCCTCAAACCTACAAGACTAACATGGCGGACAGGAAAATACTTACCTGGTTGCAGCTTGGTACTTGCTGTAGCTCCTTGTCAAAACACACATAAACAGATCGGACGAAAGATTTGAAGCGGTTTGTGTCTGACTGTTCAACCAGCACTGCTCTGTGTCCCTCTCTGAACACGATGCTGTTCGCAAACTCCTCCAGTGTCTGTATGTGCCGGTAAAGTGACCGGAGGACGTCAAGCCCACTGGACATATCCGTCATTGACATACTGACTACACGACCCCGCACTGTTATCATTCAGGACATGTTGGAGTGTGTACTTAAATGGTGGTGCGCAAGATGACGGTGAGCTTTATTTGGAGTTTCAAGGGCCCGCGTCATCTTGAGCCAATGACAGAGCGCTTTTGAAATGCGTGTCCAATCAGGTAGCCTCATACTGCAGCGGCGAAATCACAGTTGACCAATGGCGAACAAGAAAAGGCATGTTGTCTTTTTTTCATAAATAGATGTTGAAATTGACAGTTTCACGTGAAAAAAGCAGCATTACATACGAATCTGGTCATGCATGACCAAAAGCTCATCATAAAAGCGTGGGATTTGTAGCGAGGAATACAATTAAAATGTCCCATGGCCATATAGAGTTTTTCCTATAAAGAGAGAGAAGTAAATGAAACTTTAAAGTAATTATAGGCACCACCGAGGCCTCAACCACAGGACATGTTTCTGTGGAACAGGTACACTGACAAGCAAGGGAATTGTGAAAGAGGAAAATAAATATAATAAATGCTTTTCAACTTGATTAGACCGCAACTGAATCTGTTGTGAATCAGTTCATTTTAAACGTTGAGAAACGATTGCTTTGCTTTAAATATGACATGTGACAACTGGTAAGAATAAAGATTAAGATTAAAAATCTTGTAAAGCGGCATTATATGCAGTCTTTAGCGGCATCACGCGGCCTGCTGCTGCCCTCAGCTGGTCAGCGCGAGGACAGCTGGTGCGCTCTGATTGGTGCAAAGACGCCCCTCTCGGTTGTAACTGAGCGCGCGAATGCACTCACGTCTCTCCCAGTCCGAGAGTTAGCAGTTAGCTTAGCGTCGTTCAGTCAGGGCTTTAAACGGCATAGGGAGCTCTGTCGGCAAACCAGGACCTGAGACAAAGATCTTTTGCTCTGCGTAGCAATTACCTCCTAACTTAAGTCGCTGTGCTATATCAGCTACTTAATATACCTGAAATGGCGGACAAGGAAGGTAAAATGAGGGGTTTTATTGTTGTCAGTGACAAATAACACTGTTATCTCACCATTAAGTTAGCAATCTGGCTAGCTTAGGTAGCACTTAGCTGCCGTAGCAGCTAACTGCTACGTTTACAAATCAAAACCCAAACCGGGCAAATTTACTTAGTGTTCCTTGCGGTTTCGGATTGCAGTTCTTGTTTTCGCATGATTTGTTGTCATCGACCATTTGTAACTACTGAGGGTGCAACACCGCTGTGTTGTAAGTTATAGTAGGTATGCTAACCCTGTATCAAGAGAACACTCATTATAGGCAGCAAGCTAATGGTGATATGTTAATCATACTTCCACACGGCTACATACTGAACACTAGTTCAGTATGCCATCTATTTGTTCATCTATTTGTCAACAGTAAAGACATTTTAAACAGCTGTTGTCTAGCCTCACAGCATTAAATGCCAGTGATATCTTTACTGTCGCTGAGAACCACTGGCTTCTTCCCTAATATTAAACTGACACCCTCAGTCAGTGAAAGCTATAGATACATATTGTGTTTGAAGAGCTTGAAGTAACTAAATGAAAATTGGAATTGTGGAATAACGAGTCATTCATCACTGGTTCTGTCAACACTATCCGCTATAGCTGGTGCATTTGATGATACAGTGGAGGAGAGAGTGATAAATGAGGAGTACAAGATCTGGAAGAAGAACACCCCCTTCCTCTACGACCTGGTAATGACCCATGCTTTAGAGTGGCCCAGCCTCACTGCTCAGTGGCTGCCTGATGTCTCCAGGTACATGTCTCTTACACACTGGGCCAGTAGTAATACTCACACATGTATACCAACATGTGTTCTTTCAATAACTGATAATGACAGTAATGATTAAACCTTTTTTTTTTTAATCCCTTATAGGCCAGAGGGGAAGGATTACAGTGTGCACCGGCTGGTGTTGGGCACTCACACATCTGATGAGCAGAATCACCTGGTTATTGCCAGTGTCCAGCTGCCCAATGATGATGCCCAGTTTGACGCCTCACAGTATGACAGTGAAAAAGGAGGTTGGAGACCTGTACAATCACATGCTAAATAAGTGTACATACTCAAACAGGCAGACCTTTTATTTATATTTTTAGTAATTGCCTGTGTGTTTTAAATATATAGCTCCTTGTGTTTTTAAGAGAAATATAGCATAAATTACACTAGAACAGTTATACTGTGTAATGGAGTAGAATCAATTTAATAAAAAAAAAAGTTAGAGGTGCTTAGTTGTTCTAACGCATTGTGAAGTAGCAGACACCTCAGGAACTGTCATTTAAGTGGGATTCATTCACCTTTATTATTTGACTTCTCTGGATATTCCCAGAATCCTTACAAATCCTATTTCCCCACAGCTTATGAGTAACCACTGGAAATAGTACTCTTGTGTTATTGGTGAACTGTACCTTTCTAAACTTACTATCCCTTAATCATTTGCCTTAAATGAGAAAAGTATTGCCTCCATATTGCATCTGTATACATATTTCTTTGTATTTTCCTGCAGAATTTGGAGGTTTCGGCTCAGTAAGTGGCAAGATTGAGATAGAAATCAAGATCAACCATGAAGGAGAGGTTAATCGTGCCCGATACATGCCGCAGAATCCCTGCATCATTGCCACTAAGACCCCCACGTCAGATGTACTTGTGTTTGACTACACCAAGCATCCCTCCAAACCAGGTATACAGATTATCTCCTGAAAAATATTTTGTTGATCATATCCTCATTAATGTCTATAAGTTTTTGTTTATGCTCCAAAATAAATACATTAATTTTGCTCTCAGCAGACCCTTCTGGAGAGTGCCGCCCTGACCTGCGTCTCAGAGGTCATCAGAAAGAGGGCTACGGCCTCTCCTGGAATTCAAATCTGTCTGGCTCTCTGCTTAGTGCGTCCGACGACCACGTAAGAGAAGCATCTTCACATACTTTGAGTTTTATTGGGTCACCAGTTTTACATTTTAAGAAGTGCTCAAACATGGGATATGAAGTATTATCCTTCTTTAATGTGTAGACAATCTGTCTGTGGGACATAAGTGCTGCGCCAAAGGAGGGGAAGATAATTGATGCGAAGACGATCTTCACCGGTCATACTGCTGTGGTGGAAGACGTCTCTTGGCACTTGCTCCATGAGTCACTCTTTGGATCTGTAGCGGATGACCAGAAGCTCATGATGTAAGAAGCTTGATAATGAGTTAAATCTGTCAGGCAGGTGAAGTCCATGGTTGCACAGTCCGTGGATGTCTGTCATTTTTTTAAATAATGCCAATGAATGACTATCACCCTGTTTCTTTTCATCTCAGTTGGGACACTCGTTCAAACAACACCTCCAAGCCCAGCCACGCAGTAGATGCCCACACTGCAGAGGTCAACTGTTTGTCATTTAACCCTTACAGCGAGTTCATCCTTGCCTCTGGCTCTGCAGACAAGGTAATGAACTATTCCACTTCATCTTGGTTGTTGCTCTTTAGTTTCATTTACAGCACTGGGTTTAATTCTGTGTTATCATGTGGACTTATTCATTTGGTCTTTGACTAAATGAATAAAGATGGTATTGTTGCTGCTTTGAAACTGCAGTCTTATCACAGACATGAACAAAATCTAGCAGTATGTGTAATATCTCTCTCCCGCTCACAGACTGTGGCTCTTTGGGACCTCAGAAACCTGAAACTGAAGCTGCATTCCTTTGAGTCACACAAGGATGAGATCTTCCAGGTAAAGTATTTATCATTCATGACATTGTCTTGAAAGAAGGATAGCAGGATATATTGTATAGTCAGCTAAAAGAAATTAGATGAAATGAAATAACCATGGTGCATTAAAAATTGAATTCTCAGACAAAGGTTTTCTGATGCTGTTAAAATTCTCTGATGTATAAATCAGAAAGTTAATAAACATGAGGCATCAACACTTCCTAAGCAAATATATGAAGTGTGACATAAATGTTCCTGACAAATTGTGTGCAATGAGAGTTTCGGTAATATATTCCTGCATTGCTAATATGTGTTGTCTGGCTGTTCCAGGTTCAGTGGTCACCTCATAATGAGACCATATTGGCATCCAGTGGAACAGACCGTCGCCTCAATGTCTGGGATCTCAGGTAAACGACTTTTACCCTTCATTTCCACCGAGTGTGTCTGGTTATTCAGTGTGGTAATGTCCACTGTCCATTGAACAAAGCATCTCGCCCATGTCTCAGCTGCTGCTTCTTTCTCAGCTCGGCTATCTTTATGTGCCAGGTTGATTTTTGCAAGAGCAATGCAATGGTTTTTCCTCAGTTAATTAACTCTATTCTGGGGATTCGGATACAGTTTATAGATGAGATGGTGTGCTGTACAGCAGTCATCAGAGTCACTGGAAATATGGCTCCTGAAGAAGAGACTAGATGTGAAGACATTCCACATACCATAACATGGTTTAGTACCAAGTTAAACTCTTCTGTCTGCTTTTTTTTTTTTTTTTTTTTTGTAGTAAAATTGGAGAGGAGCAGTCCCCAGAAGACACAGAGGATGGCCCGCCTGAGCTACTGGTGAGTCTCTTTGAAGCCTGGTGATCTTGGGCAGTTGAGTTTCACTCTTATTGGTAACATCATTTTGTATGATAATAAGAATAATGGCTTTTCTGCTAGTTTATCCATGGAGGTCACACAGCCAAGATCTCTGACTTCTCCTGGAACCCCAACGAGCCCTGGATCATCTGCTCTGTGTCTGAAGACAACATTATGCAAGTCTGGCAAATGGTAAGAGAGTTGAGTTCACATTGTACTAAACCACATTAGCTATGGAGAGAACATGATTCCTCTTTTGTTTAATCATGTCTTAGAGGGAGTCATTTTACCTCAAAGACAACATACAGAATCCTAAATTTGCAGGAACATTTTAAGTCCACAGACAGCAGGCAACTGCTCTCAGGATACCACGTCTCTAAAGGAAAAACTAGAGCATGTGGATCAGAGCAAGCCACAGTGAATTTGTTGGAAAGAGTTACGTGATCGGAGACAAAGAGAAAACCTCGATCGATTTTTGATTTAACATTTGGAGGGATTCAGTCAGGGCAAGGTGATGACACAGAAGAGATAAAAATTGTGAGTATGAAAGTGTGCTAACTCAGGCGTGTGTTTACTTTCTTCACGTTGTAATACTTCTGTTATACTACTACAATTATGAGTAGAATAAAGTATTTTCTGTGACACTAAACTGTCATAAATGTCAGAACAGCTAGCAGCTAAGCGTGAAGTAGTGTTTTCATAGGTAAAATGTGGTGCTGTGAAAGCCTTGGAATCTTTTTGAGGTTTTCCTCAAATCCAGTTATGGGCTGACTCGTAAATATGTTTGATAACCTGACAGTAGGTCTGAATGGCTGACACACTGATTCTCCTTGTAGGCTGAGAACATCTACAATGATGAAGATCCTGAGGGTGCAACAGACCCTGAAGCCACAGTGTAACCCGTCTGCCTGCTTCGTGTCTTAACCCACAACCTCATCACAAACTGCCACCTCAGAAGTTCAATGCAGCTACTTCGTCCCATCCTACTCTACTTTACCGGTGGGAGACTGTAAGTCGCAAATCACTGATAATACAGGAAACCATGGAAATCATGTTCAGGTACAGTCCTGGTCTGGTTTGGAATATTCTAAGTGAAGACCTCTTCTCCTTTTACTCAGTAATTTATTGCCTCAAAAATTGCAAAAATGTTTTTCGCACTTCATATAAAAAAAAAAAAGGTATATTTTTGTAATCAAATTGGCGTTCCCTTGTACACTGAAACGTTTTAGCCAATGCTTTTTCAAAAACAGATAATATGCTTTTCTACTACGTAAAGAGGTGATTATACTGACAGCCCAAGACAAAGGCTTATTCACAGTAACCTGTTGTGTGAACAGCTCCCTCCACACATGTAGTGAGCATTGTAGAGATTGTCATCTTTTATGTAAAATCCAGTCCAACCTTTTGACGTAATGGTTCAGTTTAATGACCACCAAATTGTTCTGAATACTGATTTCCACACCAGCTGCTTCTCATAGAAAATAGAACTTCAGAGTGAATCTGTGTTTGAATTGTCCACTTGTGGTCCGACGTCCACTAACTTTTAACCATACATCGACCATTTAAATTAATAAAATAAACTACTAATCATTTTTTTGTCACTGTGAAATACATTTTTGTCTTCAAGAGTTTGCAGTTGTACAGTTAAATTGTGAGTGCATTCTTAATAAAAATGACTTTCATCAGTCTTTGGGTTCACCTATATTTTTTGTCAGCGCTTCTGTTAATAGTATCAGTGTCTTGCTAAGCTTGGAAGTATTTTTAAACAAACCTTAACAGTCCTTTTAGTCAAACAGTTGGTTATGCCTCGTCACACTTTGCTCAGACCTTTTCATGTGTCTGGTGTGACTTCTCGGTGTCTCCTGAGCTTACTCTCACCCTATTACTCTGCGTCCCACTATTTAGTTCTTCAGCCACGTTGCCCTTATAAGTACACAAACCCCTCTCTGCTCTTCGGAGTCAGACATTAACTCATCAGTCGCACTCAGATTACAAGAAGCACAAAGCCTTTATTCATAACAAAAACCTTTCTACAAGCAGCAGTCTCGTTCATCTGTACAGACTGTTCTGAAAAACGTTGTCTATCTTAGTTTTATGTGTTTCAACAACAGCAAGTCTCTTAATGTGTGTAAAGTGCATTAATTGAACCTTGGCGTTCACTATGTTGCAGATAAGAAATAAACATCACTTTGTTATTAAATCACTCAACAGTGTCCACGACATTGATGTGCTTGATTTTTAAAAACAAGATCATGTTTTCTCCTCATGGCCACGCTTGTTATGGTCCTCAATGGCAGCCCTGTAAGAAGAATGTTTTAGTCAGAGCTATTCCCTATAGGGTTTTTAAAACTATGATACAGAATAGATCAGTAGTTCTTACCTGTAAAGGAGGAGTTGTTTGGCAAGGCTGTCTCTCAACTCCTCTATCTCTTTGGTTTTTTTCTTCTGAATATTCAGCTCAGTCTTAAGCTCTCGGCTGCTCTCCTCCAGAACGTACACTGTCTCCTGTAATGGTGGTAAATGCTTTGAGTGTCAAATGATACGAATGATACAATTGATACAATTCAAGGACAGTTTGTCTGCTCCCCAAGCTTCCACAAACAGTCGCACGCCCCTCTCCACATCATCTTGCTCACCTTGTACTGCCCCACGTCCTCTCTCTGTTGCATGTGGATTAGTTTGAGCTTCTCCTCCAAACAAGCCCTCTGGAGCTTCAGCTTTTGGATCTCCTCCCTGAGGGGTCTCAGCTGGGTCCTCAGCTCCTGAGCCTGCTCTTTGGCTTTCACCAGCGCTCCAGCTGTAACCTCTCTCCTCTTCAGCAATGCCAGCAAAATGGGTTCATACCTGGCCGAGGCAACCATTGAACTTTTAATGAGTTTTTAGCCAAAACTGAAATATGAGCGACAAATTACCCATTATTTAAAACAACACTGGCAAAATTGCACATTTTGAGCCCACGACTCTTGTCATAGCAGGACTAAATAACTGGAGTGTATTAGTTACTTTAAAAGATTAGTATAATCAGCCTTTAAATGCTAAATGTGTCAAGAGTGAAAACTAGTACTTGACAGTGACAGCACCTGTCCTCCAGGGCTCTCAGCCCACCCTGCACATACTGCTGGATGTCCCCACAGGAGTGCCTCCTGCACTCGGTCAGCTCCTCCTGGGTGTTGGAGGTCTGACTGGGGGTCTGGGCATGAAGCTCTGCTTGTAGTTCTAAGAGCTGTTGTTTCTGGGCTGACCTGAACTGGCAGCCCTCCTCTGTTAGCTGGAGGACCAGGGACTGCAGCTTCTCCTGCATCATGGCAAGAAAGAGGTTTTCTTTTATGTGAGGGTTTTTCTTTCTTTTTTTTTTCTTTTTTTTTGGAAAAGCAATGCACAGATGAAGACTCTTATTAAAGATTTTCTTACCTCTTCTCTCTTTAGCAGCTCCACCTCACGGCGCTGGTTGTTCAGGGAGGCCTGACTGAGGGTACAGTCCCTGACCATGGCAAAGAGCCTCCTTCTCAGCTTTCTGATCTGCTCTTGCAGCCCCTGTCTCTCCAGGTTAATCTTCCACATCCTCCTCTCCTCCTCTGCTCTCTCCTCCCTGAGGCTCTGTATTTCCCTCTTCCTCTCCTCCCTTCTTCCCTCTTCCTCACTCCTCAGTATATTCATTAGCTCTGCCACTTTGCTGTCAATTTGCTCTTCTGTCATTTCTTCCTCCTCATTGCTCCCCTCTGCCTCCTCTCTTTTATTATTCCCTCTCAACTCCAGCACCTCTGCCAGCAGCTCCTTCCTTCTCTTCTCTAGCTGCTGTACTTCCTTGATGCACTCCTCCATCTGAGACCCCAACTCCCCTAATTCCTTCATACCAGATCTCAGATCAGCTGTGTCCATCTTGACCTCTGGTCTCTCTTCAGCTGGCATTTCATTGTCATCCACTTCAGTCCCAGTTATGTCTCCTTTTGTTTCTGTGCCTTCATGAAACATATATCTCATCTTTGTCCCTTCACAGTACATTGGATCATTTTTGTTACTATCAGATGGCTCTGATGGCCCTGAAAACCTGAACTGTAGATCAAGAACCTCCTTGTCTGCTTTCTCTGACCTTTCCAGTCTTTCCATTGAGATGCCACCCATGTTATCACAGCCAAGAAGCAGATTCTGCTGCCTGCTATTTGTTGCTGAACCTACTGTCGCTCCATTTCTGCCGTCCTTGGAAACTTTATCTCCCTCTGGACGTTGGGCAGCCCACGATTCTAATTGCATTGGCTCGGTCTCGAACTTCACAGGCCTCTCTTGCTGAATGGGCACCAGTGTTGTACCCCTGTAAAGATGAGGATTCTTATTGATGTGTACATATTCGTGGCTTGATTCTGTTGCCCAGTCTTGCGGCTCAAAGTCCATCCCAGCCTCTTCCATACAGCTCTCCAGCATGGCCAACATTCCTAGCAGCTGGCCTTCATACTCCACCATAGTTTCACTCAGTTTGCTGCCCGCTGAAGTGAGAGGCATTTCTGTCTGGCGAGAAACTTCTGTGGTCACTCCGCACCTGTTGATGATGGTGCCCAGGCCTTGCAACTGCCCCTGTGCTGGCGGGTCTTCTGTTTCAGCCCCATCCATGTGTGTGTCGATGTAGCTTGTGGAAAGATACGCTTGTGGAGACGCATTTGTTTCTCTGTAGCTCTCCATTGTAACTACCTCTTTGCTCTGACCGTGAATTGAATCGCTCATGCTTGTTTCCGTGTAACTTTCTGAGAATCGAGAGCCAAAAGGAATACCAGTGAGCTCCTCACAGCTCTTCAGTAAGTCATCCATCTCCTGTAAGTATGGCTTAATTAAAGCTGATGGATTCAGCTGTGTTCCTGTGAAGGTGAGTCCAGATTGTGCGGTGTTGAACTCGCTTTGTTCCATGAGGTTTCTGTCTGCCTCCCCATCCTCTTCACTGATGAAGAGAGTTTCAAACCCAGTAGATGAAAGGTTGTCATCCATGTCCTCCATTGGGTTAGCCTAATTCTTGTAGCCTCTTTTGATGTAGATGGTCTCCTTTAGGTCTGTCTCATCCCTTGACAAAAGCAAATGAATATATTAGACATCCTAGCTGCTGCTTATCAAGCAAGATCGCTGTAGTTGTTGGCAGTTGTTCTGCATGTCACACATACTAGGCCTGGCCTGCACTGGTGATGTGTCAACAGAGGAGTGGGGTCAATATGTTGACCAGACTTCTGTGTAAGCTATGCTTGGTGTCATTAGCATGTGTGGGCATGTAGAATGGGGCAAGTACGCAGTTTAGAAGAAGGTATGTTTCCAGCAACTGTCTAGATGCCATGGCCACCAACGTACTGCTTGGCAATAGTCAGACACACACTTCAAACAAGCCTACTCATGCATTCATATGAAAACCGCAACACCATTAATATAAACACATACAAGCGGTTTACGTGTGAAGCGCCAACAAGTGGCATTACACAGATTACATTAGAGAGCAGATTATCATAACATGTCATTGTGCCGATGGATGGGCATCTGCAATCTCCCCCTGGTGAATACTGTAGCTGTAATTTCACCCTTTGGGGCGTTTGCCAAGGCTGGCCAGAGAGTCCCAGAGAGTAAATTGATCAAATTGACCCAATAGTGTCATCACACAGAGATTTGTAATGTAGAAAGGGCATTAAAGACGAGCGTGAGGTTCATTTGATAGTTGCTGTTTCCTGGCCAGAAACTCTTCCAAGAAAACTACAGCTCTAATTTTTATGTTAAACAATAATATAAATAAAGTACAAAAATCTACAGGAACCACAACCTCCTTCTCTCTTTGACCCTGTCTTTTTGTTTCTTATGTGTGCCCAGTGCCCAAGGACTGGACAGTGTTGTGCATAGCTGATCAAAACCCTTGGGAAAACATGACAGTGACCAGCTGTCTCACTGCGGGACAGGCATGGGCACAAGGCACATTCCTTTAGACCTCCACCACCCAAATACAGCACCGGCCTATATTTGCTGACCATTCTAAACACAAACTATTCTCCTTCAACTAAGCAATAACAACTACATTTAAAAAGACATTTCTTTCACGCTTCATCTAACAGGCTTTTAGTGTTTAAAATGACGTTTAACTAGTTACACACAGATGTAGTTGTTTGAAAGCTAGGAAATATATGAATGGGTTTTCATTCAAATTTGATCAGTATCATTAACACAAACCATCATGTGGTTGCGGTTACAATCAATTGTAACTGAACTTACTTCTCAGCTTAAATCCCTGTTTCCTCTCCTTGTGCCGTATCCTCGGGATGAATTGGTCTGAAAGGAGTTGTGGTTCAAACGACGAAGCAAAGAATGAGTGGGAGCAGTGTGTGCAGATGAACTGAGAGAGGAAGGGGGGCAAAAGACGGTTAACCCAGCCTCCTCTCTCACTGTCAGTGTGCTGCTATGTGTGACCATGACTACCTCAGATCTGTTTAGGTTTATTAATAAACACTGAGGAGGGACAGAGAGGAGCAACAGCAGGGCGTTTCAACCACAGAAAGTTCAACGATTTGCCGAAATGGACTTCTAAGACCAAACACCTAGCAGGCATATGTAGTAGTAGTTTTTCAAATAAAACAACAAAAACAAACAAAAAAAAAAAAACCTGCACTCCTACGTTTTTAGTGTTAGAACGTTATTTTCTTCAACCATTGTTTTGATATATCTAGTATGGAGTAATCTTTATTTCAACAGTTTCACAGTAATTTGCTATTAAGCTGAAGGTAAATCTGCTTTTTTATTTTTTTTAATTAAATCACTCACTGCCTGAATGTCACCTTAGTTTCAAGGAAGACTTGGTAACATCATCACATTTTACATCAGTCGAGCTTGTAGCACACAGGCAGTATCTCTGTCAGCGTGGTTTTTACTTCCAGATGGACTGATGGAGCTGCAGCTGGGAGCATCTATTATGGCTGTTGAGAGGTGTTTGTGTGTTTATGATGAAAGAGACCATGGCTCCAGGATTCCAGCCGTGCCTCCTCATTATCGAAGTCTTTAAATAGCTCCCTGGACTTTTCTGGCCACTTCCCACGGGAGGATTGGTTTTCACCTAAACTTCTGACCCCAACAATGGACCAGTAGACAGGTGGTCCTCCTCTGTAGCCTGAGGTGAGGTCAGAGGGGATGAGACAGAGGCTATAGATGACATTAAAAGGATGGGGTGGATGGTGATGAAAAGGAAAAGGTTCCAGGAAAAAAGGAGGAGACAATGGAGATGGCGAAATGTTGAGAAAGATGGTGAAAAGCAGATTTCAGTGTGACCTGTATCTTGAGCTGTTAAGGCTGCATTACTTATTATTTTTACCCCAAAACTTGCCTTCTTCTACGTCATGCCTGTCATTTTCACACTATTTTTGAACGTTTCCTAAAACACAAGAAGCAATATAACAGACACCACTAGATGGCTCCACAGTTTCACTTTAACTCCTGTGGTAAGGGTAATGTAAAAGGAATTGCTGAGTTCCTGACTTTGAAGAACCAGTTTTGTCCAGAAACAGTTTCAACCTCTCTACCCAGTCTTCCTGTCGGCTTTTCTTTCTATGAATATTTATAATCATGATTGTTAGGAGTCAGCACTTGTATGATCTAGTTTTTAACAAGATGCAATAACAAACATTATGTAGATATATAAGTTCACCTTTTATTGCTTTTACCCTTTTACCCTGTGAAATAGTGACTGTCATTCCTGTGAAATTCTGATTCAGTGTTTCCATGACAAAATTAAATCCCCTGTGTTTAAGACAAGATGTAATGTTTATCTAATTCACCCTTGTTGACAACTGTGACTATGTGTTTTGGCAAGTCCAGGCTTTGGGAGAGAGACAGTAATTTACATGACGTTATGTCCATGGATCATCTGTTTCAGCAGTCTAACACTGTTGTGTTGATGCACACCCACACAGCCACATTTTAGAGACTCTCCCTCACTTGCCTGCCATAAAAAAACATCATCATCTTTTCTGGTATTCTTTGTCCCTTTTCTATCATTTCCTTCGTAGAGGATGGAGTGATCATCAGTGTGTGTGTGTGGGTGTAGTGGAGGACAAGGGGGAAACCAAATATTTAAGGGGGCGTTGTGGTTGAAAACTGAATGTCCCACTGAGATAGACCATATGCTGGACATTCATTTGAACCAGTCTGTTCCTGTCTGCTCTAATCTGCAGTGCTGTCCAAACTCACCAGAACATCCTGTCAGTGTGCTCTCCTCTTCCTCCTGTTTCTCTTCCCTTTTCCATCCCTTAACCTGTCATGACAACAGCAAGGCATCAATATCCAGAGAAACCTGGACTCATAAATGTTTTTTTTTTTTTTTTTTTTCTGTAGCCAGTTTCATTTCGTTCCTTTCAGAGATGTGAAACAGTGTTTCTGAAGTTTATATTGTTCATATTTCTAACCTTTTCTGCCATTTGGAGCTCGGACAACAGTATTTCTTGGCTCAGAATGAGACTTTGGGGGGAGGGCTGTCGAAGCAGATCAGTGTGCGGTGTATTATTCACAAAAATTTGTCATGAGACCAGTTAAGCTTCTTAGAGGTCTTCTGCCACCTGTGTGGACACATTAAGTGCCTCTTAAGAATTTACATCTCATTCAAAGCAAAATCAGCATATACTCCACTGTCTGCTGAAAAAACTTTTTTTTTTCCAAGAATAGTTAAGGGAGAGGAACTCTGTTTCCTCTGAAAGTGTCCCTTATGGGTGTTTCCATTTTGGTTGTACTCATGTTTTTATTCAATTTAGGTGGTCTCACGAGATTCAGCCTTCAGGGGTTGAAGATTTTTCCTTGTGTGTTTTTGAACTACAGGAAGTAATAGTTCAAGAGTTTACTACAAAGCACACACATAAACCCAAATAAACCACCATAATTACACAAATTGACTGCAACTTGCCTTGTTTCTAATAGATGGATTATATTTGAATCCATCCTAATGGAAGTAAGTATTTAGGAAGAGCACAAAATGTGAATGTTCAAAAATGCCAGAAAGGCACAGTCCATAGACGTGCTGTGTATCAGTGGGAACATCGGTAAAACCGGCCCCCAAAACATTCAGTGATTAGGAGAAGCTTATCAGCATTTATTTATGACATGACAGAAAAAGTATGTATGTTTATGCAAAAGTACATTTTCAAAAAAAAAACTTCACAATACAGTTCTGTGGATGTCATTCTAGTTGCTAGAGAGGAAAAAGTTTTAAGAACAAATTTGTCTGACTCTTACATCATAGATTTAATAGACTGGTCCTCTTGTATCTTAGGATACAGTTACATCGGTTGACATTGGGTAGCAGTAAACATTTTTAGTTACAGGAAGTCAGAAGAGCATTGATGCCATTTTCAATCACAGTCTTTCTTCATAAACTCACTTTCACCTGCCTGCATCCCAGTGCAACCAGTCTTCTACTGCTGAGATAAGAGATGAAATGCTTTGCTCAAGGACACCTTGACAACTTTTTATTGAGAAAGAGGAGAACGTTGATCATTCAATGTCCCCCAGGCACGTTTTCTCAGCTGGTCAGGGGACTTCAACAGAGAACGACTTTTTCAAACTTTAACTTCTGTTTTCTCTCTCCGTCCCGCCTCTGTCCATCATACCATGCACCACACAGCATTGTCTCACTACGGCTAAGTGTGTTTTAATGACAGTGACCTTATCTGGTGTTTATTTAAAGAGAGGGCCTTTGCTGCATAATTGTCAGCCACCATCTTCTTACTGTCATCAGCCACCCAGTGTTTGTACCACTTGTTTTTTCACAGCCTTAAGGGATCACTTAATATAATGAAGTAGGGGGCTCTATGTCCTTCCTTAGTGTGTTTTTCCACTGTTCTGGATAAAGTATGTTTCCTCCATTTAAAGATGACGTACACTCTTACCCTTAAAGAGACACGGGGAACAAGCTGTAGTTACCAAGTAGATGTTTTTGAAAAGGCCTCGTTTAAAAGTGTTGGGACAGAGCCCAGGCTTTTTAACACTGTGTCAACATTTTCTGACAGTCGTTTATTGTTCACTGTATCACCTTTATACTGTTGCACTGTCACAACCAGTTCCCATGAAGGGGCACTGCAAATGAGATCAGCTGATATGGAAGGATGAGACGAGCTCATGTGTTCAGTCTGTAGTCAGACTTAATCTGCAGAGTTTACAGCAGTTAAACATTTAGGAGATACTGAACATTGATTTGTAAATCTTTAACCAAATACTTGATAAATAGGGAACTTAGATTTAAATATGGGCTTTGTTGTACTGGTGTGTTTTTGAGGTTTTGAACAGGCTGTTTGCTGCGTGTACAAGCTTGTATGTAACGTCTGCATTTGCTATAGTACTCCTCTCAACAGGGTCGTTTATCTGATAAGAAATCTTGGAACTGTCAGCTGGGTGACAACATAACTCCTGTCCTAGACATTTAGAATTGATTTGTATCAGTAGTGATGGGACAAGTTCATTGACTGCAGAGTTGGTGTTGCAAGAGGCAGATGTGTTTGCTTGTTTTAGGAAATATTTCAACAACCGTTGGATGGATTCAAATGGTCCTAAAATACAAAGCCTACTGCCTTCGGTGATCCCATGACCTTTCCTTTAGTGCCACAATGAGGTAGACATTTATTGTTTTAAGTGAAATATCTTGTCAACTATTAGATGGATTGTTATGAAATCTGGCACAGACATTATGTTCCCATGAGGATGAACTGTAATCACCGTGGTGATCCCTTAACTTTTCAGTTAGCGCCATCATCAGGTGAAATCTGTCAGACACTTATGACCAAATACCTGCACAACAAATGAAATTCAGATCATCTTCTGCTGTAGATTCTGTTTAGTGTTAGACTCCTAGTCTTGTTTCGGTGTTAGTAACTACACCACTGCACTAAGTCTGTATAAATGCAGCATTCCTCTGGCTCACCCAGCTCTTACTGATGCCACTTTTAGCACAACCATGTATCATAAAGGCTCCAGTCACCTGAAGCTTGTTTCTAAATCCAAACATATAAAGCTTAGATGTGACGTTAATGTTGTGAGTGATCTGAGTCATTGGCTGGTGTATGTCTACAGTATGTGTATATGTGTCCATGTGCATGAGTGTGTTTGCGTCCTTTAAAGGAGCTGCAGTTTGCTGTTTTAAGACGGCTAATGGTGTGGAATAAATGTTAGTTTGAAGTACTACAGTAAATATTGTGATGGCCACTTAAATTAAAGTTTTATGACTTTTCAAAAGTTAACAAATACATTCTTGCATGCTCCCAAAATCCTTAGCCTGCACAACTCTGCTCTCTCGGTTGTTTTCAGCAATGGTTTAAACTGAGAGAATCACCACTCTGTTTTCAGCCTGTCTTAATTAGATGTTGTGTGAGTGCCAATCCTGTTATTTTAGTAAAGATTCGACAGAGGTCACCTCAGGTTTCCTGGCAGTGACGTCAGTGCCTCATTTAAACGACCCCCTGGAGAGAATGAAAACAGAAAGTTAGTTCCTCTGCAAATGCAGAGAGGGAGAGACAAAGAAAGATAGACAGGGGGATAGTTGGATGGATGGATGGAAAGCTGTGGTTTGTTTTTGTCCAGTCCCAAACAACCCTGCAGCAACCACACCCTCTCAGGAATTCCTGCTGTAAAAATATATTAAAATATCATGTTTTTAACCTGAAATTCCCCCATGTTGCCTAATGGGATGTATATAGATGTATATGGAACTTAATGCAACCATATACAGTATGTATACAGTTTATTTTTACATCAGCAAATATTGTTTTTGTTCACTGATGTTATGCACAGAGTCATTATCTGGATAGTGTTGAGTAGTTATCCAAAAAGTAAAATACAAGGTGAATGAAAATGAGAAGGATAAATATAAAGTTAATCAATGGGAACAAATATTTAACACAAGAAATAAAAGACATTTATGTGATGTATGTGAAGTAGGGGTATTGACCTTGGCTTTGGTTAGTTTTAGTGAGTTAAGATAGCAAAACATTCTCACAATCAAAGGTCGATTGAACAGAATGGCTAAAAAGCCAATAAAACAAGTTTTTCTTAATAAAAAATATCTGGAAACTAAGCCTAAATATTTCTGCTTGTATTTTAATTTGAGCGAATTATGTGAGTCTGTTTGTGTATCTTCATGTGTCGTATGAATTGCGGGCCAGATGGCTCTGTACGCAGCCAGTGTGTTTTGGCTCTGACCACTCCTGGTTTCTGAGATATACTTGAGTGTCCACTGTGCATACGGTTTCACCCTTAACATCAGACACACAGGGATTTCTACGTTTGCTCTTACTATGTTTTATTATTTCATCTTTCAGTAAAAACAGGGGGAGCAGCGGGGCTGGTCATGAACCATTTGTAACATTTTACAGTTCCCTTGATTTAATTTATGTCTGTTTATATACGTCCAGGAAGGGTCAAGTCAGCCTAAAGCCAGAGCCATCAGCGAGCTAGCTTCAACTTGTCCAGGCAGAGGTAAACACTGATTGGCCAATAAAATCCGATGAACAGCTTAGGGGGTCACAAAGCTGATCAGTGATCCAACCCACCTCCTTCTCTTCTTCAGATATTATCAGACAGACAGAGACATTGATCTAGGGTCAACTTTACAGTTCGGTTTCTCCAGTTTCGCTGTTTCTTTCCAGCTTTTAAGTTGAAAGAACTACAGCTGATATAAATGTGTTTAGAGGCAGCTTCAAAGCAGCAGTTGCTACTGTCAAGAAGGTGAAGAGGAGTACATTAGTGACGGCAGTGAGCATAGTTTACAATATAGCAGTGCGTACTAGATTATTTGTGGGTAATGGGTATTTTGTGTCTTTTGTGTATTTCCATATTTCCAGAAAATGAAAAACGCAGCTGTCCTCAAGAGTGACAGATGTGAGTTTAGAGTCAAAAACTGCTTTGTTTCAAGGACATTGCTTAATTTTAGGGTAGACCTAACAACTAGTAAGAAAATGACCTCTCCTTATCTTTATTGTCTGTGTTATCCGGCTCTCAGTCAAAATTGTTCCCTGGAGGCACCATAAAACAGGCAACAGCCAACTTATAGCTTCTGCAGTTTTAAACCCATACGATGTATTTTGTCTTTCCTCTCCTCCTCGTCCAACTTAACTCACTCACCAGAGACATGACTCGACAATATTTCTTCTACTTCCTCCCTTTTCCTCATTGAGGCAATGAAATGGACACCTTCTGCCCACTCTTACTACCTTATAACCCCGTCCTTTTGTGTGTCCGTTTGTGGCAGGTCAGAAGAATGTGGTAGGGACTACGAGTGGCTGCTTCCACTACAAGGGCAACAACATGCCCGGGCAGGGAAAACTGGAGTGCAGTAGGAGTGCAGAAAATGGTTTTTTACCTCCTCCTTTCTTCTTTTTCTTTGCACATTTTCGCTCTTGAACTACTTTGGTTTATACTTCAGTTCGTTCCTCTTCCCATACCCCTTTTTCAACCAGAACTCATTGCCAACAGAGACTCTAACATCTATTCTAGTCATATGCTGGTGAGACAAAGCTGTCTCTGTTGTACAGTGGATTCCCCTCTGTGTGTTTCACATCAGAATATCAACCTGGAACCTCTCCCTCTTCTCTCTAAGACTATTCTTACATGCCACACTTTTTTTTTCCTGCCCTCATTTCACTTGCTCTCTCACCTCCCTTTCCACCCTTCAGTTAGTTGATGTTATAAATAGTGGACTGTGGAATGTGATTTTGGAGAGTTTTGTTCTTTTTCAGTACTTTCGATTACTCAGTGGTTCTTAGAAGTGCATTTCTATGGATTAAACCTGTATGCTCATGTTAAAGAAGTGATGGAACAAAACAAAAGATTAGTGCAGTTGAGACCTGTTTTGTTTTTTTGATGTAGTTTCGGTGCTGTTTGCTTGTGTTTGAGAATTGGACAGAGAGAAGTAGTCGGAGCAGAAAGAATGCGTCTGTGTCGCAGGACAAAGGCAGGTCGGGAATGATAATGCTGGTCCAAGAGAACTGGGCTTATCCCAACCGGCAGTATGGATTTCCTGCCTGCAGCCTCCTGTCAGTAACATCTAACACACACACACACACACACACACGTACACACAAAGACCAATGCTAGGAAGTTTGTGTTGCTGCCGTTTCTGTTTTAGTGCTGTCTGTTTATGGTGCTGTGTGACTGGTCAGTCTCAAGACCTTTGCTGTCTTTGAGCAAGGTGCTTACCTCTAACTGCAGCAGTAGACTGTTTCATCTTTGGGTGTCGTTTTATCCCTTATGTTAGCTATATTCTTACACTCCATGAAGTTGGTGCAGATACTATAATATTACATGCTTTAGCTACTTACAAGTCAAAGGTTGACGAAACGATGATAGATACTGTAATATCTATCAGATAAATACATTTGTGAGAGCATACTTGAAAGTGCTGTCTCTTTATTTCAGGTTGCATTAGCGTGATCATTCCTTTTTTTATGGCAAAATGTGAGTTTTTCATGGATCCCCTGGGTTTTCCTGTAGCGCCGCCATTTGAGTGAAATGGTGTACTTTGATTTATGGCCAAGTACCTGCAAAACTAAGTAATTCCCATCAGCTGTGTTTTGCATTTATTTCTAATTTGCAAATGTTAGCATGCTAACACGCTAATTTAAGACAGTGAACATGATAAGCATTATATCTGCAAAACATCATCATGTTAGCATTTTCGTTGTGAGCATGTTTTTTTTTTTTTTTTTATCTGTATCACCACCCCTCCCTGTGGGACACCATAGGCTAGTTGTGTAGTAGATAGATAGTTATGTTTTGGACTTGTCTTCAGACTGTTTGAGCATGTTTTGGACTGTGGTTATGTTTTATATGCACACAGTTCCTGTCTGTCTCATACTGTCAGATACTGTCTCATTTTCAGCAATATTTATCATTTATACATAACAAGATTGTGCATGTCTCTATAATCATGTATCCATAAATAAACATAACCCCAGATTGTCTGCATTGCTCCACTAATGATATAGAATTAAGTTTGTTGCAGCTTCATAGGAAATTGATTCCAAAACTTGCTGTGAGTTCCCACTGACTTATACTGTATCTAATCCTACAACTCTCTTACGTTGTTTGCATGGCCATCTTCCTTCAAGTATTAATATTTCCATAACAGATTCTGTGTAAACTTCTCTCTGGGCAGGAAGGATTGGCAAAAGATATGGGTGTGCATGTAAACATAGCCAGTAAATGTAGATACAGCAGTTCAGCTAGGAAACAGAGGAACAGAGCAGAGGAGGACTGGTGATACATTCCCCAGTAGGCTCGTAGTGTGATTTTGTACCTCTTACTACACACACACACACACACACACACACACTAGTACAAGAAACTGTGCAGCTTTCTCGCAGACATACAGAGGGTGGGTGTTTTCTGTTGCATTGTCATGGAAACGTTAAAACATTTCAGTGTGTTCGGCATGAGTGAACTAAACTATGACTCATTTCAACCCCTCCCAGAACATCAGTACACCCATACAGTGTGGATTCCCCCACCTCACACACACACACACACACACACACACACACACACACACACACACACACACACACACACACAAGTAGTCACAACCCCATCACACACACAGACATGAATCATCTCTCGTTCATAGCTGTGCACCAGGTCAGACCTTTCTGGGGTAAAAGCGAGTTAACTTTTAAATCTCAGGCTGATGAAGGCTTGTTGTCATCTGAGGCTTGATCTTAATTTGACACAGTATTTAGTGCATTAAGTGAATTCACTCCACATGTGTTAATCCACTCCTGGCTGAATTAGATCCTTATGATTTTCCATGATGTTTGCTCTTGAGATACAGCAGGAGGCTTCTGACTAGCACTGACAGTATATGATGTACTTGAGGGATGAAGGCCATTAAACGGCAGCATGAGAACCATATGTTTTTAGTAAACTCTGACTCTGACAGTGATATCTTTAGGTCCTGTGCCAGAATTAGTGCAGGAATTCCAACAGACAGATAATTTGTCTGCCTCAACTCAGGAGCAAAATGAAGAAGACTGAAGACTGTAGATGAGGCAGAGCTTGTGAATATGACACTGCATAAGTTTGACAACATATCATATAAAAGAGAAGGTACATGTCATGGTTGAAAATTACTTTCTACTCTGCAGCTGAAAGAACTACAGAGGAACATTGTGACTAGGGTAGTAAAAGATAAATCTCTTCTTGTCTCTCTTTACAACTATTGAACTATTGTTGAGCCAGTTTTAATTGCTTGTTTTTATTGTAGTTATTAAAACTAAAACCAGGAGATATCTTACCTCTTCAGTGGCATTTCTGTTGGATCTCTGCTTGGATTAAAACTCTTAATCCTATGATGATGTTTTGTTTGTGTTTGGAGCTACAAGAGTTTCTTTTTTTGACAGTTTGGTTGCTTGTCTACATTCTTTGGGTAGAGATATTGCAATTATTACAAAATACCGTGCTGTTCCATGAGCATAGAATAAACTAATTGACAACTTGTATTGTAGACTGTAGTCACAGGTGTGTCTCAGTCTGCTCCCTCAAGGCTTTTGACTCCTCCTCCACCTCCTGTCCTCCTGCTTCCCCTTCCCTTCCCCAGTGGGTCCCCTCCACATTCAAACCAGATGAGCTAGTCCTACAACACACATACACGTATAAGCACTGCACCCACCTCTGACAGCTGTCTCCCCCCACCCAACCACCCACACGCACAAACTCACACACACACAGACAGTCATATACACAGTGATGTCAGCTCGTCTCATCCTTGCCAAAATGAGATTTGAATTTCACTTTCAGATTTCAGTGGCAGAGCTTCTGTGTTGACAGTGAGTACAACTGGACCAGACTTAAAGGTATCTGGCCCCTTGTGACTCGTCCTACCTGTCGGTCTAATTGTGCGTGTGACACTTTTAACAAGGGGTGTCGGGTTTCCACCTGGCTGCACAGTGGCAGGAATGAGCCACTCCCTTTTATCTGCAGAAAGAGCTGAACCTCTTCACCTGTGCCAGACCACCTTCTAACTCTGGACTGTGCAGCAGTTTCCCAGGAAACGTTGTCATCAGATTTCCTTTTTAATATCTTTTTTTGAAAAAGGAAAAAAAATCTACCTGTCCCTTCTGTGGAAACTACACAAGAAAAACACCAGGATTGCTGTCTTGTATTGTCTTATAATACTGATACACTGATCCAAGGTGTGTATTTTTCCTTCCTAGCTGCCATGATGATCTGTGACCCAGGGGTTCCCCTCCTGAGGGACACAGGGATGACTGCACCTGATCCCCGGAAAGAAGGCTAGGAGGAAATACAAAAGGAAAGCCAACCGCATAACAAGAAACTACTAATGACCCGTGCAGATCAAGTAAAGGACTCAACACTGAAGCTAAAATACAAAATCCCAGCTGTTTGGAAAGCGAGGAGAAACAAGCAGCGCTGGAATGGAGTGCCTAACTCTAACAGCCCTGTGAGAGGTAGGAGGAGAGGCTGGCTCTCATACAGAGGGAGGGACTGATTGTTCAGAGAGCATGGAGCTTCATTCACTCTGCTAAACACACATACGCACACACACACACACACACACACACACACACACACACACACACACACACACACACACACATGCTCCGCAAGGCTGTTCTCAGGCTGAGAGAAAAAGAGGGGAGCGGAGGAGACGACAGCACGTTCGCTGAGTAAGTTGCGTACATGTTTGACCATTTCCCAGCATATATTTTGCTTGTTAATCTTTGTTAATGTGACGTGTAGAGAAACTCTATGTGTTCATCTGGGTTCTGTGTATGTACAGTTGTGTCTTTATGAAGTAACAAGTATGCATTCAAAGTATTTGCCACTGCTAGTTTTAAGAATTAGGCTTATTTCTCCTCTCTAACTCACCCATACTCACTTTTCTGCTGATGTGAACCACATGTCACACATACATGCACAGACACAGACACAGACACTGCAGTGGTCCAGCTCTCCTCCCTAGGGCTTCTCCTTTACAAACACAAAAATGAGAGAATAGGAATAGGGAGAGAAAACTTTAGTAGGACAGTGTGGGAATGGCTCTTGGTATTTTTTGGACTGGTATTTTTTTTCTTTTCATCTTCACCATTTTTACCTTTTTATTTTGTAATAATCCTCTGTGAGTTTGACTTATTCCAGCTAATCTCCTTATCCTAATTAATCTGCTGTTTTCATCCTGTTCTTGCTTTCTCATGTCACTCTGTCCTCCCTCTGGCTTTCATTTTCAGCCATTTTTCTCTCTTTGCATCTCGCCCCGTCTCTGTCATTCCACTGGTCTCATTGTTGTCCCAGGTGGTGACAGACAGGAAAAACAGAGACACTGAGTGAGGCCGAAGAGGGACAGAGGGGTCCATCAAACCCTGAACAGGAGGGCAGATTTCAGATCTTGAAACCTGTTTCCGAAAGAAGACACACTGATATAAGTGGAGTTAACGGGCCTTAGCTCCCAGGACCAACCTCCAGGATGTCCCGGAGGAGGTCTACAGGCGACCTGGTGCCCAGGGACATCACTGAGATCTTAGCCCGGGAGGCGAGGGCTCAGCGTGGGCAGAGGAAGCCGGGAAGCTCCCTGGGGCAGGCCTTCAGCTGGTTAAAGGGGAGTCGAAGGAAGAAGAGCATCGGCAATGGACTGAACCGAACGGGTACTGGTGTGACGGATGCCAGACTGGGACTTCAGAACCATGACACTGCAAAAGGTGAGTGAGTCGTGCTTCATTATACTAAACTAGACCATAGAATAATCTGAAACCTTAACAAATATAAAAGACTTTCGAACATTTATTCTTTGACCATCAAAGGGTCATTAAAAGTTTAGTGTATGAGCCAGATGGGTTCCTCATGTGATGGTGGAGAGGTAAACAGAGCTAAAAGGAGCAAAAAGGAAATGTGTCCCGTGTCTGTTGGATGTTGAAATGTGCAGATATTAGCTCATTTATTTGCAAAACTAACGTAACTAAGATTATGTCAGTGGCCCCAAGTGGCAAAAAATATTTATTAAAGCTTTTAAAAAGCCTCTTGAAATGTAACAAAAACTTAATATAATTTCATTAAGCTGTTTGCCATTTCCAAGCCAGGGACTGTATTTTATTCTTTAGTAAAGATACCAAGCTTGTTGTTTCTCTGTCAGCACAGTTGCTCTTAAATAAAAAGAAATGATCATCAACAGAAAATCCGCCTGATGTCAGTGAGAGTTTCGGTTTCTGTCCCTGATAAGCCGGGGCATACACGCTCTGTCAGGATGGATACTGCTTGTCAAGGTTCAGGTTCGTTGAGGATCAGCCCTTTGAAGCTGTGGTTTGCTTGTTTGGCTGCTCTGCTGTGTAATTCTGTCTTGTTTTGTCTGTCATGGTCACAGACTGTGCGGTCATGACGTTTCAGAGAAATGTGTTGAACTTTGGATTAAGATGAAAAGTTAGGAGAGATTTAGTTATGGTTAGGACATCAGTCTCTCAGACTCACACACACACACGTAGACTGACACAGGGGTCTAATCCCCTTTTTCTGTTTACTGATGCGTTTGCTTGGTCGGCAGCACAGAGATTACCCACAGTCCCCATTTCCTGTTTTTGTTCCACCTCTAAAGCCATCCCTTTCTCTCCTGTCATTTTGTGTGTGAGGGTGTGTGTGTTACTGTAGTAACTATCCAACAACTCTTGGAAATCCAGATTCTTAGTCTTTTCAGACCTTTTTTGGCTGACTTCCTTTGTGGTTTTTGAGCTTGTTCTGTCTAAAAGGGACTTCCATGATCCCTTATTATGCCGTACTTTGCGGCTTTATAAGGTCTATGGAGAACTATGTACACTGGATGGGTAACAGGCAGTGACTCCATTTGAAACCAAAGATTAACTAGTAGTAGGGCTAATAATTGTCCCAGCTGAGGATGTGGTCAAAGGCTGATGGTAAGAATGTGTGGGAACCGTATTTTTGGCATTTTGTCTTATTGTTTCTCCTATTTTAAGACCAAAGGAGACCACAGTCAAGCATGTCCAAGGAACAGATCACAGAACATCCAGCATTCTGAATGGTGTTTATTGCAAGATAAATCTTTTGTGTTTAACATCTGGCAAGTGCATTGTTCTGGTTTGTCTATAGGTGGGTCTCACAGTATCTGAAGATGGGATTACTACACAGAAAGTGAAAGGTAGACAGGATGCCCTCTCCTATTTTGTCCTCATTCTCACAGTATTCCAGAATGCAGAGGTGTAAATCACTGACTGGATCCTGTCAAAGTTAACCTGCTGTCGACGTACACAGGAGGTCTGTAGCCTGGAGAGGCCCATCTTACTCCAACAAAAGGAACAATCAAGCCGTTAGTGAGAGTGATTTGGTTCAGCTGGTGCGTTCCATCTCACCTGTGTGTGTGTGTGTGTGTGTGTGTGTGTGTGTGTGAACTTGCCTAGTTTTGTTTGGCATTTTGTCTCCTACAGAGAGAGTGAGGAAACCTCTTTTCCCACCAGTAAATAATTAGCACACTGCACCTTTATTTTCTTCTCACTGCTACGGCTCATTCTTCTTGAACCCGCTGGGTGACTTTACCAACCTGACAAGACAAAGCGATAGTCTTCACTCACACACACACACACACACACACACACACACACACACACACACACACACACACACACACACACACACAC